>JAJJMA010079496.1:0-14518 GCA_023529015.1 Papaver nudicaule
ATCTTATGATTGTATTGTTCCTTGTAATTTTTATGCTGAGAAAAGTTCACTGCTTTCTGTTAGGGCATTGTCCGGTCAAACCCACTAGCGTTGGTATGTCAAGCTGGTTGTCAGTTTTAGGTGTCAAAACACAATTCTTGATTTAGCCTACTAGAGTTTAGATTTCGGAATTGGGATATGGACTAAGTAGTAGAGACCTTGAAGACGAAGACTGTGAAGACAAAGAAGACATCAATTATTCTTCATCGACAAAAGGTTAGTAGGAGTTATGATTTTTATGGAAATTCATTTATTCTACTTACTCTATCTTTCGAAATAGTCGGCTACTTTAGTAGTGATACTAATAGCGATTGAGATCGTGTTCTTGTCTACATAACCATGAGTTATGTTGGTATTTGTTCCAACGAATACTAAGTTTACAAGAATGCATGAGATAGATTCGATACCATCCATTGCAATGGTTTGCTTGCAAATCACTTTTTTGGATATGGGTGAATCTAAAGGAGTACTCTTGAGCAAGAGTCCAGTGGATTATAGTTGAGGGCGTATAACACGTCTAAGTACTGGTCCAGCCCAGAACTTCCAGCGAATCCAAGTTAAACCGTAATCTGGAAAACGACGGTTCCCGAACCGTACGGTGAACTGAGACTCGGAATTTCTCATGAGTTCCAAAGTATCAATTTGTACGCGTACTAGTACGTGAACATCAGATTCGATGCATTTGGTCGTGATTCAGATGGACGGTTTGCGAACCACCCAAGGTGAATATTCTCTGGGATTTTCACACGGGTTAAACTCGGACTCCTTTATCTCTTAGTTGGACTTGGTTATCACGAAATATCCTCTGTGGTCCATCTAACGGTTCTCAATGTGTCAATAAGATAAATATTATCTCTGTTCTGTTGGATATCTATCTTGAAGTGTTTATGAGCTAATAAAACACTTGGCAGATAAATGTTAAAAGATTTCCAATTGAGATAAATCTCTGTTTAATTACTTGGTTTGCAAGTTAGGGTTTCCTAGACTTGTGGAACAAGTAACTAGTTGCTTTATTCCAAAGCAACATATCTTATTGAGTGCTATAAATAGAGGTGTCTAAGGACGAAAACCGCAAGCATCAAGCATACATGAAGATTCCTTTTGGAAGAGATCGTAAAACTCTTTTCACTTCGGTGAATGCTTGTTGTGGTATAGTCATCCTCTATTAGGTAGCAGTTCCTCTTGGGATTTACCTACGACTATAAAGACTTCTCTTGAGAGTTGGGAAGCACAGGTAGGAGATTGAGACCTTAGTGGTTGAAATCAGAGTAACCTGTAACCTTGGTAACCTGATCACGTTCTTGTCTATTCAACGGTCCTTCTCTTCTGATATTAGGCCATTCAAGAACTGATACGTTACATATGAGGTTTGAAAGGAAGCAACGCACGGCTGCACTCGGTGTTGTAAGACCTAGTTAGCTCCAGTTGTATAAGTTTCTTAAGTGATTCTTCGTTTACAACTGAGGTAGAGACAAGTTGGGCATAGTTTACTCGGTTTACTTGTCAGCCCCTGCTTGTAAGTATATTTTCGTATGACCTGGAGAAATCCGAAGGAAGTCACTTTGTGTATGTCAAACTGATAGAGGATAGTTCAAACATACAGTTGATAATTGAGGTTGCAAAGCCGAAATTATTAACACAAGCCTTTAACAGCGGTTAAAGCAACTCCTAGGCCTGTAAAGGACGTAATCTAGGGGAATCAAGTGTGTGACGATCTGTGGGGGATCTAGAGACGTAAGGAGTGTGACAGTAGCCAATTCGCTTGGAGGGCTTGAGTTGGTCTCTGCTACATCCCAGACCGAAGTCTTATGGTAGGCTAGTGTTTGTAGACAGTTTGTACTGTGCGGTGTTCAATCTGGACGAGGTCCCGAGGTTTTTCTACAGGTCGTAGTTTCCTCGTTAAAAAAATCTCTGGTGTCTTGTGTGCTTTACTTTCCGCATTATATTCTCTGATTATATAATTAAAGCAAACACAAGAAGTACGTTATTAATAAACCTGATCGTTGTCCCCAATCCATCCATTGGATTTACCAAGACCCTGTCTTGTGTCGAACTGATCCTTTGAGATCCAAACTCAGGTTAACAGATCTGGATATTGATTTTTGAGATCGTCCAGATCTGACCATAAGTCTCACGAGCCCAAACGAAAAGTTGGTTGTATTTCGGTACTCCTGCTTTTTCACTTTCTAAAAAAGGCGAGTTAGAAGAAGGGGAGAAAAAACTCCGCGAAGCTAAACTAACTCTAAGCAACTCCTGAGAGGGTCGTAAGCCTTCTCATACTGCCTATGGTAATGGTAGTCATCGAGCTGAAATCGAGAAGCTTGTAAAAGAAAGGAATAAAGCCTGGGATGATCAGGATTATTATAAGAGGAAAAGACTCGAGACTGGGGACCTTCTTACCGAGGAGAAGAGGAAAAGAATGAAAACCGAATGCTTACTCGAGGAAGAGAGGAACAAGAACGAGATTATTTCTCGAGAAAAGCATTTTTTCCAGCTATATTTAGCTCGCTTGACACAAGAGCGAGATTCTGCTCGTAAGGAGAAGTCTATCAGCTCGTCTGGCAAGATGGTGATTGAGAAATTAGAGCAGGATATCAAGAATTTGAGAGTTCAGATGGCAGTTTTGAAGAATGTCAACAAGGAGCTAGTTTCGGAGAATGCTGGTTTGAAGAAGGGTTGTAACGATATAAGCATGGAGCTTGCAAAGGCAAGAACTTCGAAAGACCACCTTTCCCGAATGATTGATGAATATCGATTAGAACTTGCTACGCTAGGAGCAGTTTCTTCTGAAGATATTAGAAAAAGGGCTACCCAACCTCGTTTTACCAATCAACATGAGGTTACTGAGTACATGGTTGTTAAAGAAAGTAGGGTACTAACCCTGATCAATTTGTTTTGATGTTCTTGCTGTGTTTGCAGAGTGTGGTCGGGTATCTCAACTGCACTTGTGTTTGTTTTTTATTTTGCAGGCATCGAGGCCAACTTACAAAAGAAAGTTGCAGACGCCGAGGCTGCAAGGGACGATGCTGCCAATCAGCTGGTGCTTGAAGCGGACCGAAAGTTGGAGTTCGAGAGGAGAGCGGAGCAATTAACGAAAGAGTTGACCGAGGAACGTCAACTTCGAACTGCCGACATAGACAGACTTTCCCGAGAGTTGTAGCTCGAACGTAAGCGTCGTTCAGAGAAATATGGTTACAGGCTTCGCCCTCATTCATCATCAGTTAAGACATGGGCAGGTTGTTGAGGAACTTCTTACTCGATCTGCCTTGACTACCTCCCTGGCTACGAGTATGGATTGCCGAAGGCATGGTCGGTACCTTTTTAGGACTATTGGTATTGAGCCTCCTACCTATGGGGCCGTTGGTGCAGACGATGTTGATGCAATACTCCCAGGTGACGAGGATTTTCTTCCTCAGGAAGTATTTGTAAGGTTGGCTAGGGAGGAATTACGAAGGAGAGGGGTGATAAGGGACGTGCCTGAAGATCCAGGATCCTAAAATGATGGAGATGATGGTGATAATGATTCTGAAGATGGCGATTCGGGAGGCGCCGATGGTTATCCCGAGGGAGATCCCAAAGACAATTCCGAAGGTGATTCGAAGGATGGTCCCAAGGATGATGCTGGAGCAGGAACTAGTAACGTAGCTGATGATGGTGCATAGGATCTTGGGGACTTCAAGAATCCACAACATCATATAGTGATGAAGAGGGTGAAGAGAAGACTGAGCCTGTGAGGGAAATTACTCCTTCGAGACAAGATTACTCCGGCTTTCGAACCTATGAAGAGGACCTGGAGGCTGAAAGAGAGCTCTGGGATGAGATGAAGGATTTTGGAGATCCTACTCCTCGCTATGTTGTGCTACCTGGTGAAGTTTCTCCCATGGTCTAACAGCGAATCTTTTTGCTTTTCCCTTTGTTTTTCTGGATATATTTTTGTACCTGGTATCCTCCATATTTTTGTGCCTGTATGCTGTGTTGAATATATATATACGAAGAAGCTTTTTGTTTTGGTTAGGGTTTCTCCTCTTTAGTTTTGTATTTTTCCTTGGGAACTTCGCGTTCAGGCACAAAGTTTTTTTTTGCAATATTCTAGGATCCTAAGGTTACTCGAGGTGCGACTCCGGGGCTTACTTCGATGTGGGAGATATTAAACCAAGCTAGTGGGGGCTTACGGATCACCCTTCCCAATGGCTTTTAGCTACTTGCCTGTTTTAAAGCAAACAAAGGCTATCGAGGCCATAGGTAACCATTTTGCCTCAGTGTACTGGGTGGTTATCGAGGATAGTAGGTATCCTCCAAGAGAACATGGTGGTGTTCTGATAATCCATTTATCCCTAGTAATGTAGTGGACTGACAGTGGGTAGCTGTTATGCTTGTGCTTCGATAATAAAGTAACTCAATGGGGGAGTGTCGGTCAAGGCTGGAGCTTAGACATGGGACTATTCTCCTATCGCGGCCTAGAATTTGACCCATCTGTATCTCGCCAGCCCCTCCTCGAGGTTCTGCTTTGATTTTTAGAGGAGGTCCCTCGGCTGCGTGACTCGCCTACTATTCCCATGAATACAGGCGAGTTAGTTGCCTCGGGGTTCCATCCACCTTTATAGGTAGATGTTAATCCCATTTATCATCCCTTCGACGCCTCAGAAAGAGAGGTCTTCATGGTCGTGTGGTTGTGGGTCCAAATGCTTCATTAGCTTATGTAGCTTAGATGCAAAGTACCCAACACTAACGGGGTGTCTTGTGGGTAGAGGACTGTGTCATATAGCTCGTAGGGCCCTTACGGCTTATATGAACATCAGCTATGTGCCTGTTATTCGAGGTCTTTTTATGTTTTTGGCATCTGGGCCTTGGCGTTAAGGCCTTTTAATTTCATTGCGTCAAGGCACTAGGGGAGATATGGCGTCATGGACTGCTTGTTTTATATGGCGTGAAAGCCTTTGGAGGTTTGCCTATTCGAGTAGGACTTTTGCCTAACCAAGTAGGATCTGGAGTTTGAATCGTGGTATAGTGCATCGAGGAGTACGGTATATATTTTCTTAATAGCAGACCAAGCTGCTTCTTTTATTCTTTCATTCTAAAACTGACATTTCTTATGCGTTGCTTACATATAAGGTTCTAATTAAGGTGTTTCAGATGCTTTCCCTCAACTGGGGTTCTTAGCTTTTGTCCCTCAAGATTGACTAGGCTGTAAGTATCGTTCCCAAGCGCCTTTTCAATTACGTATGGCCCGACCCAGAATTGCTCCGAAGTATCTTTGACACTGTTACCCGAGTTTGGTTTGCCGGTTGGGACGTTCGGTGTTAGTACCTTGCTTCTTGCCACGAGGAATTGCTCTCTGTTTTCGATGCAATGGCCCTTCCCCTTGGAGATAGGTCTGGTGCCCACCTTGCCCACTGTGGGATTGCTCACTGTGGCACCAGCCATTCCAGCCTCGAATTCAGTTATAAATTCTCTTATACAAGACTCTGTTATCTTCGGGTGCTTTGTTTGGTTTGGGGGATCCTGCCTCGGGTTCTCTCTTTCTTGCACATCCATTTCGTTGCATACACGGGCTTCAGTTGGATTTCCTAGTATTTCTGCGATTCCAAGTGGTGTTGGGAATCAGATTCTTCAGTGTAGGGTGGAGGCTACTCCCATGATGCTGTGTAGCCAGGGTCTTCCCACAATGGTGTTGTAGGGTGAGTCTATGTCGACCACACAAAATGATGTTGGCTGTTCTGATTTTCCTATATGAATCATTAATGTCAGTTCTCCCCTGGGTAACTATGGTTTTCCATTGAAACCATAGACGGCATATGTTAAGGGTACCAAGGCACTTTGTTTCCCGAACAACTTATCATACGTCCTTCCAAAGAGTAAGTCCACAGAGCTTCCCGGGTCCACCAGTATTCTAGGCATTGATGTTTTCTCGATGTGTAGCGTGATAACTAAAGGATCATTGTGCAATCTTCCTTCGACGGGGATATCTGCTGCCGAAAAGAAGATTGGACGCCTCTGCCATTCTTCCAGGTGCCCTCCCACTGCTACACTTAATATTTCTTTGCCTTCGAAGTCTCTTTTACGAATTCTTCCAGTGTGGACGCCTTTGAAGTTTCGCCTGCAGGTGTCTGCATGGACTATGGAGTTGCAATCGCCAAATCTTGGGATGTTTTGATCAATAATTATTTCATATGCCTCGTGTTTCTTCTCCTCCTTTGGTTGCAGCGGACTTGGAGGTGGCTTTGGTAGTTCAAGGAAGTGCTGGAATTTTCCCTTTGAAATGAAAAAGTGAATCTGGTCCTGCGCCGTGACACAGTCCTCTGTTGTGTGTCCATAGAATTGATGGAATTGACAATAGTCTCTGGAATTTCGAGTATGCTTTGGTTGGTTTCCTATGCTTCTCGGGTATCTCATCTCGCTTGCCAATTCGGATTGTTCGATGCTTCGGAGGGCGTCCTCGATGGTGACACAGAGTTTCGGTAACTTTCTGTCTTGGAAAGCAGGAAATCCCGATCTTGGCGCACCGAATTTTCTACCTCCCTCGTGTCCTCTACCATTGCCTTTGAATTCTCTTCGAGAGTTAGTGCCCCTGCTGTCGTTGTATTTTATATTATCGTGATACCTCCCATCACCGAATTTGCCCTCATTTCCATATCTCCCAACATCGTTCTGCCTTTCTCGTTTTGAAAAGTCCCTTGCCTGGTGGTTCGTGGCGTGAACTCGCTCTTCGAGTGATAAGTTGTTTATGAAGTGCACCTGTTTTGATATGGCTTCCTTTCTCTGAGTTACTTTCTCCCTGATTTTTTCGAGAGTGATCCGCTCCTTTTGGTTACGTAGGTCTTGCAGCGTCTCTATATTCTTGGAGAAAAGTCTATCGTACAATGGATGATTCTTGTCGAGTGCATTTAGATATGCTCGTACCTTATCTTTCTCCGAGGCCCCATTTCCTACTTCCACACACTGGGCGGTCCACCTGTATGTCAAGCTTTTAATGGATTCTTCGGGTCTTACTCTGATGATGAACAATTTCTCCACACCTGGCTTTGATGAGTTGTTGTATAAGAAATGGAGTATGAATACTTTGGACAGTTCTTCGAAGGACGAGATCGAACTAGATGTCAGGTTGTCGTACCAAGCCAATGCTTACCCTTTCAAACTGGAAGGAAAATACTTGCAAAGCACCTCGTCTCTGTCAGCCCAAGCTAGGAATACTCGCAGGTACATTTTTATGTGCAGGGTCGGGTCTCCTGCGCCGTCGAAGATTGATGCGAAAACCGGCATGGTGCACTTTACTGGTATGGCCTTGGCTAGAAGTTCAGGACTCAGTGGCGAGCGGTTGACGTCATTAATTGCTTGAGTCAGATTCATATTGTCGGTCGATTGAATCATGTTATCGAAGAGTTCCGCCTGAAGCGTTTTGATTTGCTCCATAATTACTTGTTGTAAAGCTTGTGTCTCGGCATTCTTCCTTGCCTGTTCATTTTCGTATATCAAATGTATGTTGTTTCCTTTTGGACGTATACTGGGTTCAATTCTTCTGCTCGAGATTACTATCTCAGGGTCCTTGGGATCGTCTCCATTGAATTTGGTGTTACTTCTTGACACCGAGGGTCCCCTGGATCGCGATATTTGATGTGGGCGAGAGTGTCCCTCGCTGCTCCCTTTGTAGTTCGATGCGGATTTCTCCGCAGCTTTCTTAGTTGCCTCGGCTAATTGCTTTTTTAGTTTCCTTATTTTCTTGTTCTTTTGGATCAGTTTTCTGAATTGTGCCGCTCTTGTAGCTTCTTCCTCGGTTGGTTGATGCACTGGCAGTACTTCATTCGGGATGTCGTCTTCATCGTTGTCCTCGTCATTCTCCCCATATTCCTCTTGAATTTGTTGCTGAGGTGGTTCATCACCAACTGGGAATCCTTCCCCATCAGGACCCAGATCTTCTATTTGCACTTCTTCCTCGTTTGCACGTTCTCTATGCTGGACTGTGCTTGCTGCTACCTCTGGCGATAGTCCCTTGCTCGTTGAGAATCTGGTGTTGTGCCTCGAAGAGCCCGTGCCATGCCTCGAGGAACCTACTCTTTGCTTCGGTATTTGTTCGGATTTTGAAGTCATGTTTAACAGTGACCTGTTAAAAAAAAAAACCCATGAGGTCCAGGGCGGCTGGTGCAGTGTACTAGGCCTGCATGTATCCCAGTAAACGTAACAGATTCTGTCGTGCGAGGTTTCAGGATTGATTATACTCGTTCTGACAAAACCCTAACTGTTTTTTGGCTTATCCAGATCTACCTGTCCAATGAGGAGGTTATGGCAAGCTGTTCCGAATCTGGACCCTGAGTATAGAGACTGCAAGGCTTATTTCCTAATATAGACTTGGTATAGAAACCCTAAAATAACCCTAGATTAAATTTGCTAATGTAAGTGATGTATCGGATTTGAAGGATATTTCCTGGAAATTGAAATGGTTGTTTCCAAAGTGAAAGTTACCCTTTAGATTTTTGCCAAGATTCTTTTGTATTTTTTGAAAAGTTTTTTATGCTCTTGATTAGATCTCTATGTTTCAAGGCTTGGATTCCTTGAAGAAACATCGATCTTATCATGTTGATGATTTGCTCAAAACCCTTGAGCGTGCTAAAGCTTTTAAGATCTTTAGACGCCCAAGGTGGTGGAGCTCACAGTGAAAATACGATGAAATACGGTTTAAAGAAAAACTTAAAAACCCTAGAAAAAATTTCCCCAAAGAATTTGAAAACCATAAATCACAGGCAAACCCTAAGTTGTTTTAAGCATCCCTGTTTCTAGCGCCAAATTGTGTGAGTATGAAATCTACATAAGCACTTCAAACCCGACATCCATCAGATCTATTAATCAAACTATGGTAATAGAAGCAATCATACGTTTCATGCGTAAGTACGAAGAGAATAAGAACGAGACCGAAGCTAACTGGTATAAGAATCAATAAATGATAAGAGCATAACTATAAATTGCATTTTATTCTGATTAGTACATGGATGTGATCCTTAGAAGCTTGAGGAGAAACTAACCTAATCTCACTCTCACGACTTAGGTTACACCAAAAATCCAACCCTTACAATGGATGCCAAGCTCGCCTTATATAGGCCGAGTCTGAAGTGGTTTACAGCTAATAAGACAAACTACTCAATCGTGGAGATGTCAGAGTTTGTCGAGTAAGGCGGTTCCTTCGGTAGGTTCATCTCCGAAGATGGCTTCGCGTCCTTTCCCCCGAATTACCTGCATGAGCCTTCTCTTGTCGAGTTCCTTGTTCGAGTTGACACTGCAGACTTATCCAAAGCAAGACCAAGATACCTTCGGGTTGGGCAAAGTCTTCCTGATCTGGACACGTGTCCCGAGGTTGCTTTACCCTCCACACATGTAGTATTGTACCCTTTCAATTGTGGAGTGCCAAAACAATACCTTGTTACTTGCAAACGAGGTTTCACCTCAAAATTGGAACATACCTTCACGACCAATCTGTTTCTTCCGCAGTCTTGTACTTCTTCAACTTGATGACTCTGTAGGATATACCTACTTCATTCTCCGCCACACATCATCAAAACAACAAAGGTAACATACCACCACTCCTTAGAAACAGTAAAAGAGGTTACTTCAACATCCGGATTGATGATTCAAATGTACCATATTGCGGTGTTCAATGGTACCAATGCTTATAAGTAAGCTTCCAATTCGAGACATCCAAGCAAACCCATTCAATCATACGCCCAAGGTGCATATGCCAAACTTGTGTCATCTGCAACCGTCTCTTATAATTATAAGAAACCATGCTCCACCCCATTCAATATATCCATATAGGAAATCCGAATTTACCCGTCTTCTTCGAACGATCATCAAGAACATATAGGTAGCCACTTGCTTCAAGTACTTCTTCACGACATCAAACTATTCCACCTAGATATATTGAACCTTCACTAGTGTTCTTACAACACCATCAAGACTTTCAAATGGTCAATGATTCTCACATGAAACATATTTGATAGGTTCCTCCAATCCTCCCTACACCATGTAACTGAGGCATACTTGAGCGTAATTTTTTTTCCTTCAAATTCTTGATAGATGATAAAAAACTGACGACCGGTATGCCACTTGTTCCCCTTGGTTCTTCGAACAATTCTAAGGATTTTGACGAATTCAAATTCAAAGTTGGTATCTTTACCTCTTCCAACGTACAAACGATTCAACTTGTACTTCAAACACAATACTCTTGTTTCCTTGCAAAGCAAACACATTCAAATGGAAACCAACATGGTGTTCCCAAACAGTACACAAGAGTCTTGAGCAAACGATGTAAACACCAAAACAACCAAATTACTTACTCGAAGTTATGCACCATGCATAGGTTTTACGCTTCAAGAAGTATTCCAATGTCAAATCCTTCCTTCAAGTAGAGCTCCAACTTCATAAGTGTATCATTCAACAATCAACAAATGCGAAACACTTCAAATACATTCGTTCATGAATGATCGATACATCAACCGGTGCTTGTCAAGCCATAAAATCCACTTTTACCTCTTGAACTTGTTTGCAATTCAAACGACCTTGTTTCCAAGAATCTTCGTACAAGGTATACAACGACTTTCTGCATTCCAAAGTAACTCTGATCTTCAACGATATATCTTATTGCAACATGCCTATCAATGCATCTTCTTCTAGGATTTTACTTCAATCTAAGTATGTCTTCTTCAAGATTCCTTGCTAATTCCTTCACATCACGTTTAAAAGACAAAACTGTTTCAACCTTGCTTCATAGTTTCAATATATAACCAATCTTCACCACATTTATTCGAACTGTCACGAATCCACCACAATTTTGAGAACTGTCCCGATTCTTTCATCATAGTTTCTGTCTAAACGAGATCTCTTCTTTGTGTTATTCTTCTTTGACATCTTCTTTGATATCTTCAAACTTCTGTTTCTGACCCAATTCAAACGAGCAAACCTTAGATTTCAAGAATCTAGACCTAAGCTCTGATACCAGTTTGTTGTGCCGAAAGGATCATGTTGTTCCTCAAGGCAATCCAGGATCCGACATCAGAAAACAGAAAACTAAATTTGACGGAAGCTGATACACATTAAACACAAAAGACTCTGATTTAACGTGGTTCTTCAATATACAACAATGTTTGTATATTGCTTACATCCACGGGCAGCAGAAATTCACTTCATTCATATATCAGGTAATACACAACTCAATTGACACTTGACTCACCTTCTTCACAACATCGATGGTTCACATTCATCTTCTCGACTCACCTTCGACTCTTTCCCAACTGCCACAATCCTAAGGTTGTATGAAACTTCTAATGGAGGATCTACATCTTTCACACGTGAGGAGACTCAATTCTAATCGATGTGATACTCATATAACCTAAGGGTTATGATGAGATATATTGTAACCTAAGGCCTATGCCTTTATTTATAGGCTTACAATAGGGTGATTACTTGGAAACCAAGTTTTACTCTAATTATAAAAGCTAAGTCCTACTTAAATTAGGATTCTAGACTTCAGCCAAGTATATAGACCGTCTTTATATAAAACTCTAATCTATATTAAAGTCAAGTCAACTTTGGCAAGGAAATCTATGCCAACTTTCAACATTAATCTATTTGCAAGGATTTTTGTAATGATTTTAATGGAGTCCCTGTAAAAGGTGTATCTTTCAATCCATGTTGATTAATGGTATCATGGACTATTTGGAAAGATGAAGTTGGTCTAGTTGAAAAACTTTTTTTTTCTGAGCTATGTAAGGTAGCATTAAGATCACCTAGGATGACCCATGGCATGGACATGTTTCTACCTAAATGCATCAGATATTGTTTGTTTCCTTTCTTCATTGTGAGTTGAACCATACATGCAAGAAAGTAACCAGCTACATTCTTGAACTCCAGAATTAACTTTCAAATGAAACATATCCTTTGTAGAGTGCACCACCTGGATTCCTAGGCCATCTTTCCATAGTAAAGCAATACCTCCAGCTCTACCAATAGAACTCTGACAGTTCATACTAGGATATCCTAAATGCACAAGAAACTTATTGTTTTTTTCAGCTTGATTTTTTTGGCTCTGATAAGAAGATTATATCAGGATTAAAAATTGAATACAGTTTTTAAGATGTTGTCTAGTTCTTCTATTCCCTATGCCTTGTACATTCCAAAGTTCTTCTATTCCTTATGCCTTGTACATTCCAAACTAAAGTTTTCATATTGTAGAAACAACTATATGTGACAGTGGTATATATTATCAACAAAGCTATTTTGGGAGTTAACTCTAAGGTGATTAATAACAAGAGATTCAGTATATAATAGTAAAACTCAACTTCAAAATAAATAACAGAGAAATCAGATAAAATAAAATCTAGTAGTAACTTCATACTTCTCAATTATCTCAATCTAACTAAAGTTGTGTTGTGGAGTTCATCGTATACAAGATGAAAACTGAAAAAAATGACAATCAAAGGTTACATTTTAGACAGTACACACCATAGCATCATTGGCATTCTTGAATTCATCTTAGTTTTGATTTTGAGGAATTAGGCATAGGTTTTGCGATGGGCTTCACAGCAGCGCTACTTCTTTTGGGCTTTGTGTAATTTATAGATGCGAAAGCGCATACAAGGGCAATCAACATTGTTGGATAGACAAAAACGGCTGTTGCAGGATCTGTGTTTACTGGTTTCCCAAGAATTCCTTCCTTAACAAGACCCCAAATTAAAAGAAGTGTTCCAAACATACCCATCCTTCCTGGTTTCAGAAGACCTACAAGAGCTCCTGCCACAGAGAAATAGCTTCCAGCAAGAACCTGCATTGGAAAATAAAAGGGAATGACAGTAAGGTTGTATAGAGAAGTATTCGTCCTATCAATTTATTGTTATCAATCATATTGGGGGTCTAGAAATTGATCAGTGGTATCAGAGCAACACCTAGAAAATTTGAAGAATACTAGATAGAAAAAACCAATGGGGAAGATACAGCACCTGGGGTAGAGAAATCTGAAGGTAAACGTTGTAAAATTCTCTCTAAAGCAATAAAGTTAAACTATTGTTCTTTATCTATCATATCGGGGTCTGGAAATTGATCAGTGCTATCAGAGAGAGAATGTAAATAAGCAATGTCTCGGACGATGAACGAAAGAGCTTCAATTCAAGGGTAACAAGGCATTACCAATATATCCTAATATTGATAGAAGAAACTAAAATTTATGGCGATACAACGCACGAAACACATGGTAAACACAAGTCAAAAGTTATGTATACCTGAGATTCGACGTGTGGTTAGAAAACCTAGTAACTTAGTTTATGCAAATTCTACGGAGTGCATTGAAGCTAAGAAGAAAAACATACAACAATGGTTAGAAGGCGTTGGAGTCACCATACAAGAACCACAAAAGTTACAACCAAAACAGCGAGTGGAACATGAAAACCATCTTCTAGTGGATGCTCAAGTACCGAATGTTGAGCTACATCGACAATCTAATAAGGAGTCCAATGAAACATGAACATGGTACAAGGAACATCCCGATAGGCCTCGAACTCAGCGTACCTTTCAGATACACCAAGCAGGGAATGCCGAGAATTATAAGTCCTTCGAAGCTTCGCAACTTGGAGAACAAAATAAGCCGTCGTTGTTACCAATTGTCCAAGACTTAGTTCCACGGGGAGTAGCAAAAGAAGATCTAGTTCTTAACAGGACGACACAAAAGTTGGAGAACAAGGGAAAAAGTTTTAAGCATGCAAAATGGAAGTCAAGGGAGTTGTTGCAGTCTGAAAATTTTCTACCACTTGGTTCTATGCTTTTGAGGGACCAATAGCCTCCCAATGGGGGAGGTCTGATCCGTTTTTAGGTACATGCCCATTAAAAATACCCTATACCCTGGTTTAGAAACAAAAAAATACTTCTCCTAGTAGTTCTAATAGTGGTTTCCTAATCCACATAGGGGAGTTTTCTTTTTATGAGAACAACTAGTATTGGGAAAGTCCTACTCTATAAATATGGTGCCCAGAGTGCCGGTAGAGGATATGGGGAGAATACTAGAAGAATACTAGAGAGAAAAAACAATGGGGAAGATACAACACCTAGGGTAGAAAAAATCTGAAGTAAATTGTTGTAAAATTCTTTCTCTAAAGCAATAAAGTTAAACTAACAATTGTGTAATCTATAGTACTATTGTTCTTCCTATCAATATTGTTTATCTATCATATTGGGGTCTAGAAATTGATTGGTGGTATCAGATCAACACCTAGAAAATCTGAAGAATACTAGAGAGAAAAAACCAATGACCAATGGGGAAGATACAACACCTAGGGTAAAGAAAATCTGAAGGTAAACGTCGTAAAATTCTTTCTCTAAAGCAACAAAGTTAAACTATTGTTCTTCCTATCAATCTATTGTTTATCTATCATATTGGGGTCTAGAAATTGATCAATAAATGACAAGGTAGACTACATTTCTACTGTGTCTGTTAAATTTGAGTGCA
>JAJJMA010079533.1:0-22312 GCA_023529015.1 Papaver nudicaule
TCCCATATCATACTAACATAAGAATTTAAGATTAATGAGGTTTAATACTAATCTTTATCTAGGATCTCGTCCATAATCGTATCCAATGAATGGAACAACGAATTTATGGGACTCATCAGAAATCCAAAGCGGAGTAGAATACTAAAAACGAATTAAACAAGGTGGATCCACGCTAAAACGCTTCATTTCCTCAAGCATATAATGAGATCATGGTGATGAAATCTATTAATGACATATCAATAAAGCTTTTTCTGAGTATCACCTAACTCGACTCAGTACAGTGTGGGGGTTATACAAAGCAATCTAGTCTCTTGATTCCAGAAGGATTTTTAACTATCATATCTTCCCTTGTAATTTTGTCGACCCTCTCTTCATAATGAAGAGGGGTATTTATAGCGAGTATTGGGGACAACTTCTCTTTGCTACACTTAGTTTCTTCTGTTGTTTGATGGTCTTCGTCAACATCTGGTCTCTGTGCACCGCCCTTATCGTTTATTCTTTTGTTGACACCTCCCATTTGGTGTATATCTTTGCTATACGAACCCCTTGATGTTCTCGATGCCTTAATTCTTATCCATTAGGCTGCTTTATACCGTTGTTCGATCCAGTCGTGCATTAACATGTGCCCCTAATCTTTTGTAACCCTATAAAGTGTTGATGTGACAGCTAGAACGCATTTTGAGTCGATTGCGCCTTCCTTCGTTATTTACCTTCGGTTATCATAGTGGTGTACTTCGGGAGTGGCTTTATACTTCGCTTCTCCTTATTTGCCATGCCTCCTTGCTTTTGATCAAGGCTCTAGGACAAGTAATATTTTTGTATTAGAAGAGGTAACTTTTGATGATATTGGTTTCTCTTAAGTTACAATCTCGTCTTGTACTTTTATGTTCGTCACTGGCTAAGATAAAAAATTGTGTTTTTCTTTCATACGTTTGTCAGTGGCTAAGAAGGGAAATCTTATATTTTTCTAAGAGTGATAATTTTTTATTTCTTACGTTCGTAGCTGGCTAAGATATAAAAAAATTTACTTGAATTTCTACATTTGTAACTGGCTAGGAATAAAAAAGATATTTAGAATTTTATTTGTAAAGTTTCTGAAAACCCAAGTGTATTTCAAACCCTTTGCTTGGGAAGGTCGCTCTTGTTGTTCTCATTGAGAATGACATTAAAAGGGGGAGAGATCTATCGAACTTGTGCTTAGTGATAATATCTTTTGGGGGTATGCAGCTATGGAATATGAGAGAATTGCGCCCCTATTCTCTCAAAAGGTGAAGAAAAATAGTTTCACACTTTAATGTGCTCATCCAACTTGGTATTTAGACCTTTATTTACTTCTCTATTATGCCATTTGCGTTGATCCTGATTTTTCTGTGTGTTAGAGCATTACTCGATTAAACCCAATGGCGTTGGTATGTCAATTCAGTTGTCAATTTTAGTTGCAAAAAAATGTTAAAGCATGCTCAGTTGACCCCTACTAAGCGTTGGTATGTCAAGCTTGGTTGTCATAATTCAGTGATCAGAACTCGTTCACTTGAACATGTTAACTAATGTCAGACTTCATTCGCAATTAAGGAGAAGGATACCCCTCCGGATGAGGATGGGGAAACATAAATACCAACCACTAAGTGGAGAAAAAAGGGCCCGAGACCGACTGACATACTTCACCCAAGGGTAGTGCCTACGTGGAAAAGAGGGTATCCTGATAAAAAAAAACTGATTAAGATAATAAGTGATGTGTAAGTAAGCCTAATCCGGATGGGTTAATACTTGATGTGTAGGTCTTCTAAATAATTCAAGGGGCTCAAATTCAACTGAAGGAGAAAAAGGTAAAACTTTATTAAATCACTGAGAGCTTACATTTTCAACTAGCAATGTCATTCATGTGGGAAATTACAAATAAGCACAAACGCATTAACAAAGATGAAGAAGCTAATTGTAGCATCTATAGAGGCAATTAAAGAATGCAACCATATCAGCGCTTCGAAACGACGAGCTACTTCAACACATAAATCTTCTTCCTGAGATTTAGCACCAGTCCACAAAAGGAAAACAACGTTGTGCCTGTCCAATTTCTTGCATAAAATATATCTGATAAGCAGCACCAACAACTCGACATCGAAATTGAGCCTTCTCTATGCTGAGCATTTCCAATGCATCAACATACCTGAGTTCCCGAAAATTACTTTCTTTATTTCACCTTGGAGAAGAGAAAGCTCTGAACTGAGAGTCTGAGAAAAATAAGAGTCACACAAACATTCAAAGGAAAATTCAAAAAGAATGGGAAAAAAGGGTACCTTCGAACATATATGAATAACACGACATCTAAGAGGAGAAAGATGAGATAACCTATGTTAGTTGAAATGATGAAAGAGGGAGACGAATTAGAGGCGGTGGGACCAAAGCCAATTCAACAACATGAATAGCTAGGAACACAAAGAACAACAAGAATCTCTGAAATCCTCATTTTTTGATTCTGATGTTTATACTTAAGCAAACAACTAATCTCCTTAAATTGAGAACATGTGCGGAGAGGGATGTAAGGTTATCAAAAATTAGAGAAAAGCATGCAAAAAAAAAAAAAAAAAAAAAAAAAAAAACAAAAAAAAACAACAAGAGGAACCCCGCAGAGAAGAATAAAATATAACGATAGAGTACTTATACAAAACATTCATGTGTGGAAAGATAGTTTCACCTATTAGCTAGCGTAGCATCGAACTAAGCACACATACATTCAAGTAATCGCAACTTCAGCATCAATAACTTGAGAATCAGAGTCAGCATTAGCAAATCACTGAGTTCAGTTACGCAGAATGCAACATCAACCTCACCAGATCGCAACATCAACCTTAGTACCAACGGGCCAAAAACAAAATACCCACTTCTTTAGGGTCAATAAAAAATGGGATGAATGTGTATACAATATTCCATGTGTATCCTTAATTAATCCCACGGGTTACAAACTTGTAAACACTTTCTAAGGCGTCTAAGGCCAACCAATTATCATGAATACTCTCAAACCAATATGTAACTTAAACTATTATGAATCATGTGATGTATGAGATCACGGGGGAGTGTCCCTTTATCCCTATAAATAGATGTCCTTAGCCTCTAAGCAAAGGATACCAAGCAATTTTATCTTAATACGAATATGAGCTTCTCTTCTACTTCATCGTCTCTACCTGTGCTTAGGACCATCAAAAGAAAAAGGAAAAAAGAACTTAGGTATATTATACTTGAGTGTGTTGATTAATAATTCTACCAATTACAGTTCAGGTCAATGATTGTCAAAAGTTCACTTAAAACCTAAAATATCTATTTGAAACTTTTACGACCTAAGGTCAACTGCTCATGACCCAGAGTCCCCGGCATGAATGACGATTCTTATGGGATGGGAAAACCTAATAAAATAGATTTACAGGGACCGACGTAAGATTACTTGGGTGGTTGATGCTCTGTCATCAGATATGTGTTCTTCCAATCGACACAACTTATGTCACTAGCAACATTGATCAGGTCGCCCGCGACCATATTTTTGTCACTTGACATTTCTTAAGTCTTTTAACGGCTACATCCAACGACTCTCTTTGTATTCTCTATAAATACAAACTATTTCACCAATTACAAATTACACCTTTTCTACAACTTGTCTAATTCACAGAAAATTATTAAAATTCAGATTTCTTGAGAAAATGGATTTTAAGTTCGCAACATAGATCAACAAAATTTTACAACAGATGAGGATTGAGTATGAATTAATTTGTAAAAATCGTATAATTTTTAACAACATGGGAAAACCATTCAGTGATTTTTTGGAACAATTATGTGCAGATAATGTAAATGTTGATGAACGTAATAAACGTGGGTCATTGTTTTGGTACTTTCAACAAAGAGGTGACTGAATATGTAAATGCTATCATGCAAATAAATTGGTGATGAAAAAGTTTGGAAGTGATGTTGATTTGGTAAGAAGAATCGGTAATTTTGAATCTAAAATGTTACAATCGATAAATTTAATTGTTTTCTTGCATCACAGGAAAGACGATGTAGACATGAGAGGCATATAACTCACACAAATATCTCGATATGAGAGTTGTTTTCACGTTGATGAACAAATTTAACCCACATCCGTTGAATGGTTATGAAGTACGAACTAGCTCCCCATACTCACATATTTCACAAGCATTTCAAATTGGTGCACCAAAATCTTCACCATATACAACTTCATTCCAACAAACGGATACTGAATTCTGGGTGATTTAAATTCTAATCCCAATGTCAACAATTGTCAAAAAAAAAAATGGAGGTCAAAGGAACTCAACAAAGAAATACATGAAGCCCAATAAGGTGGTTCACCCTTAACAACTGAGTTCAATATGACTGAATACATGAAGCACAAACATTAGGAAAAACTTGCGAGATCAGCACAACGAGGTTAAGTGGTTCAGCAACTTCGTTTTTTTCTTAGGAGAAACATTTTTATAATTGTAAAAAAAATAATATATGTCTATGAACACTTCAACAACGGAAGAATTGCAGTGAACTATATGTGGGAAACAAAATTTCAACAATTGAATGAACCACAAGTGCCACCAATATGACAACCTTTCGCGAATGAGCAGTACGACACCGCTAAAGAAGACAAAGAAGACAATTACCATATTGATTGAACAAAGAGGTTTAAGTTTAACTTAAATGTAATAATTAGTTGAAATTATTAGTTTAGATGTATGGTAGGTTGTAACTTGCTTTAACTTAATTTGAGTTTCATAGTTTTTAAAATGAACGACATTAAATGACAAATCAAAATGGTTACAATGAAACAACATTTAAAAACAAAAATATCAAACTAGTCTAACCCTTTGTCCCCATTCGGCCGCCCCTGAACCCAAACCCTACCAAATATGCTTAGTCAAGTCATGTCAGATCTGTTTATGGAGAGCTTCATTTTGAATTATTATGTCAGTGGCATGTTATATTCTCTTACGGGACTGTCGAGACACACCTCAAGTTGAAGCCTCAAATCTTCCTATTCATAATTAATCCATCTAGGATCACGCAGGGTTTCAACGATAACCGTGTTATGCAAGTTATCATAATATTGTTTATTCCTTCAACATCAATGTTAGAGCATTGCTCGGTTGAATCCACTAGCGTTGGTATGTCAAGTCAGCTGTCAAGTTCAGTTGCCAAAGCACAATCCTTGATTTAGTCCACATTATCATTCTCGTACCAGGATAGAGTAGTATTGGGACGAAGTCCATTTGAAGACTGAAGACCGGAGCTTACACGCTTGATATTTATCGTCCTCTTATCTAAATGTTAGAAAGGTTCTCCTTGATTTTGTATCTACCGATTTGATCAATTTAATAGTCGATGATGTTGTATATATTGATACTAAGAAGGAATGAAAGAATAGTTCTTTTTAGAACTAAAGTGAGAAAGGGTTGGTTTTTGAACTTGTACCCAACAATGTTCGCGTGCCCCAACGCATTTATATCCTGCGAAGAACGGCTACAGTGTTCGCGTTCCCCAACGCGTTCGTAACATTTAGTTCAGTTTTCTGAACTCTAATATGCCATATTATGTTCGCGTTCCCGAACGCGTTCCCGAACGCGTTCATAAGTAGTTGAAGTAGAAATTCTATTTTGAAGGCCTTATGATCACGTACCCCTACGCGTTCATAACAAGCCTTCAGAACTCCTGTATACTTATCTATCATATGCACGTACCCCTACGCAAACCCTGTGCATGGTTTACTTGTTAGACTTTTGGCACAACCTTCTTATAGATCAAGGCGAGTCTTTTCGCTACCTAAGGTCACTTTGGATATAGGAGGTTCGAGAAGATTAGGTCATATTTTTAGAAAGATTATGGACATCCATTGTTCGTGAACTTACTTGAAACCCTACTCAAGGTTGCTTAACTTGTAAACAATGCCTCCCTTGATAATCAATATAAATAAATGACCTTTTGTAAAGATACAAGCATATCCTTTACACATTATTGTGTATCCTTGCATAAAGGTTGGTCATCAACTCGAAACCTGTTTTCTTAGATTACGACTATTGTAAAGACTTCACTTAAGGATTGTGAAGCACTGGTCGGATTCAATAATTCTGATCATGTATCTTGGGTCGATTGTAATGTTAATCAATCAATCAATAAAGGCCAAGATTTGATTGAAACTTTGTACGGCTCCACTCGGTGTTATAAATCCTAGAAGTTTCGTAACGCAATCAAGAACTAGGTCTTGTATTAAGTTTGTCATGCATTACGAGGTAAAATCAGTTAGGCTAGATCAATAAGCCCTCACTATGCCAAAACGACCCTTGTGCCACAGATATATCCGTTTCAAATACGGCGTTGCACATGTGCGCAACATATTGTGCAACGGATAGATCCCGTTGCACAATTAATCCGTGGCACAATATATTTTCTTCCGTTGCACAGAGCTAATTTGAGCCACGGTTATTTTATTTTGAGCAACGAATATATCCGTTGCAAAATATTTAATATGAATTAAAAAAAATAATAATAACAAAATTTGTATTACAAAATTTGTGATTTCAAAATTCCTGTAATACAAATAATATAGACCCTGACTTGATAATATTCCACATTGTTATTGATCATCACATCATTTTACAACATTCCAAAAGTAGTTTGAATATATTTACAATGAAATTGACAATGTTCAATCCAAAACATAAACAAATGGCTAGAAAGCCGTGGAAGATAAAGGAGAGCAACCGTTATTTGATGCCATTCAGAAAAGAACCACCTTGTATCTGGTTGCTAGAAGTGTGGCAAACTTTTTATTTCAACCATGAGATGATAGGAAACCAAAACTGACTATCATGAGTGGAGGAATAGCTTGCTCAAAGATAAAAAGAAGACAACTATGTTTCTAAAATGGGCTGACTACATATGGCAAACACAAAGGATTGTAACTTTCACATTCAAACATAAAAATATACTACCTTGCTAATTTGATAAGAATATGAACTTTCTAACCTAAGGTTATGTCGACATTAATATTTGATGGAGAATGACCTACCACTTCACACATCAAGGGCTCCAATAATGAAGTGAAGAACGTCCGAAAGGCATTTGTCATAGTGCTTCTAATACCACACTACAAAATGAAAAGAAGAAGATCAGCATAGTCAAGCAACTATAACCTACATTTAAATTACCAGACAACTGGTTTTCTTACTTAACTTACCAGCATTGCACAAGTTGAACAATACAAGCCAGATACAAAGTTCCATAGAAAGACACGTTGCGATTAGTTGTCTAGTTTCCACCATAAAGAACAACCTGTAGCCTGCGAAGGGAACAAGGAAAAAGACATAGGGGAGGGCAGACTAGTACTAACCTTCTCCCTTAAGATAAGAAGATGTTTGATAATTCTGAGATTTTGATTATAAACTTAAGTCGATTCAGGAGAACCGCAGCCGTAAGGGTTCTTGCTAGCCCAGTTCTATTGGGTTTACCACGACATGGGCATAAGTCACTTGGAAGACCCAAACCATCATTATCCCTGCCAATAAAATGAAATGAAGTTAGCAAATAAAGCCAATAATGCCAGCTCCTCCTGTTACTAGAATATGAGTTATCCCTGGTCCATGGCGCGAGAACTGGACAAGTCGTGGGGAAAAGAAAATGATGAATAAGCATTTATCATCCCCTTCTCCTTTCAGAGTTAGACCATATGGCATTGTAAAAATATCATCTTCCTAAAAACAAAATACATGAAACCACATTCCTTACAAGATACCTTGTATCATATAACAGCAACACTCACGTATTTTGTAATGACAGCGTAAACAAAGAAAATAACAAAGAAATCAAAGTAACTCATGACCATTGCTGTTAACTCGTAAAGAAGAAAATGCTGATCATTTGAAACTAATTCAGTTAACTAAAGTTTCACAAAAAGAGATAACGATTTAACTAAAGTGACATAGAGTGTACCATACCACCAAAACATAATTATATCCAGATATATATACCTAAATTTGCTCGATGCGATGAGTCGATGACATACCTCATCGTGCTGTTCAATAAGGATTTCAACAAAAGGTACTGCATATTCTGTTTGGCGCTTTTCCGTAGTAGAAACCGACTTACCTGTCATAGACTCATAGAAAAATAAGATGCATAACCAAGTGAGAAGAAGTAATCAATAAGCCCATCACAAACAAATGTGGTGATATGAACGATAAGCTGAAGATGTTTATGTTGAAACCAAAGCTTGAATAGGCACCTCCAAGACTTTCACGACGAGATTTCTGTCTCTCAATTCTATTTTATAGCCGTGCTTTCCTTTTAATGTTTTCAAAATCGTGCTGCATTAGACTAGTCTTGGGAGACCTGAATGCTGCCAGGATGCAAGAAACAATTACAGGTAAATCAACACATACTGTATAAAAATTGAAATTAACTCAGACCAGAATAGCACTTCAATTGGGGTGTTTCCCATTGTTTGCCCATATGCAAATAAAATGCTTTCTACCTCTGTGAACCCAACCAAGGGGACAAGGGACAATTGTTCGTTAGATGTCATGCGCAGAAGAAGCATTTTTTAAGCAAAAAATCATAGACAAATTTAGTTCTTTTAGGTAATAAAACTGCAATATGCACCTGCAAGACTTTCTCCCCCAGTAATCTGTCTCTCCATTCTGTTCACTAGAGCCGCTTTCTTTTTTCTGTTTACCTCAAAAGAAACCTTAGGGCAGGTTTGTCCACTAGATAAATCAGAAAGCATGTTAATTTGATTAAAAACAAACCAAAGAAAATGAACAAGGACTCTTATCTTACTTGCACAATCCAAGCATATTAAACTAAATTTACTCGATGAGATGACATACCTCACTGTGCTGTTTAGTAAGGATTTCAACATTTTGTACAGCTGTTTGGTGCTTTCCCCTAGGAGAAACCACTTTCTGTCATAGGACAAATCTCTCAAAAGGTACTCATTTTCCACCTCCAATAAAGATAGCCTGTATCATACAATTCTGGTTATCAGTAATGACATTAAATCTCTCATTATACATAGGTCCCAATGGATCTGATACCCATTCCCCAATTGCAAGATCACATTTTTCTGCATCAACACATACAAATTCACATCACTACATGATTGCAATATCAATACATAACTAGATATGACAGTTTAAGATCAATTACACCACCCCCATAGTTTATCTGAATTGATAAATGAACTTCCACCACCACCTCCACCACCACAGGGCACCACTAGCTCCTTGAATAATCAAAATCTCACTGAAAAGATTGTAATTTTCAACATTTCAAGACATGGGTTTTTGTTAGACATCATGAATTAATGAAAATTGATTATGATTGTGAGACATTGAAGAATACATTTATCAAAACAAAACAGATGAATAGGTTTGCATGATTGAAATGGAAATGAGGTACCTTTCACAAAAACCCGAGTTGAATCCATTGTTAGGCTTCGGGTTGTTCGATCATAATGATTATGTGACGTGACTTTCTTCTTCTTCTTTTTCTTCTCGGCTTAACAAGAAATTGGAATCGATTTTAGAAACATGGGTTCTCATCTAGGAGATGGGAGTTGAAAACGAAACCTTTTGATTTTGCTCATGAGATTGATTTTGAGAAAGCTTAGTTAATCTCAGAACGCAAGAGAAAAGAAATGGAAAGGAAAAAAGATTGTGGTGCGAGAGAGAGAGTAGTGTAAGAAGATAAAAAAAAGAAAAGAAAATATCTTCTATATTAGCATAATAGACATTAACACCCTCAACAATTAAATAAAGTACCCGCCTTTGTCCCTATTCCTTTGTTTCTTTCGGTAACACACATATGTGCAACAGATATATTAATTTGTGCAACGGATATATCTGTTGCACATGAAAATTCGAAGTGTTGCACAAGGCAGGATCTGGTGTAGTGCCTAACGGATATATCGATTTCCATTAACCTTGATTGAATAAATCTAGAGGAGATCATATTTCGTATTCTTCGTTGAAAGACGAATCGAGTACAACCAGGCGTCCTGTTAGAGGCAGGGTAGCGCTAGCCTTCACGAATGACTGTGGAGCAACTCTTAGCTATAAAGAAACTTAGCTAAGGGAATCAAGTGCATATGTTCTTGCGGGACCCAAGAGACGCAGGAGCATAACGGTAGCTGAATTGCTTGGAGGATTTAATTCAGTCTCAGTTACATTAATCAGAAGTCTGATAGTAGGCTAATATTATAGTATTTGCTTAATAATGTGTGTGTTTTTTAGAGCATTTCTCGGTCAAACCCACTAGCATTGGTATGTCAAGATAGTTGTCAAGTTTAGATGTCAAAACACAATTCTTGATTTAGCCTACTAGAGTTTAGATTTCAGAATTGGGATATAGACAAAGTAGTAGAGACCTTGAGACGAAGACAGAGATTGCCAAGAAGACATCATATATCCTTCACCGACAAAAGGTTAGTAGGATTTGTGACATTATATGGAATCTCTTCTATTCTACTTATTCTATCTTTCGAAATAGTTGGCTACTTTAGTAGAGATAATGTAGCGATTGGGATTGTCATCTTGTCTACATAACCATGAGTTATGTTGGTATACTTTCCCGGTGTACTAAGTTACAAGATACATGAGATAAATTCAATACACTTTCCATTACAATGATTTGCTTGCAAGTCACATGTAGGAGAATGAATAAATATAAGGAGTACTCTAAGAGCATAGTCCATGGATTATGGCTGAGGACGTCTACACATCTAAGTACGTTAATTGCCCCAGCCCAAGTACTTCCAGCGGATCCAGCTTAAACCATAATTTGGAAACACCCAGTTCGCGAACTGGTTCAGGTACAGTGGCGCAGGATTTTCCTCTTGTGTCTCAAAACGTCAATCTGTACACGTACATATACGTGAACATCAGATTCGATGTATTTGTTCTGGATTCCAAGTCCAGTCGGTTCAAGAACTGTCTGAACGTTATCTTCAAGATAATTACGCGGGTTTAGCAGATAACTCCTTATCTCTTAGTTGGACTAGATCCTTATCACGAGAATGTCTTTTGTGGTCCATCTAACGAATCTCAATGAGTTAATAAGATAAATGTGTTCTCATTTTCATTGGATCTCTATCTTGAAGTGGTTAAGAGCTAACAAACCACTTGGCAGATAAATGTTAAAAGATTTCCAAGTGACATTAACCTAGGATTTCTTTGTGTGCAAGCCAAATAACATGCATGTTTTACACGGGCACTAGCTAACTTGGAGCACAAGTAATTTATTGCTATATCTCAAAGCAACCTATCTTATTGAGAGATATAAATAGAGGATTAAAGAACGAAAAACCACAAGCATCAAGCATACGTGAAATTTCTCTGTGGAATTGATCGTAAACTCTTTGCACTTAGATGTGAGCTTATTATGGTAGTCATCCTCTATTAGGTAGCAGTTCCTATGTGGTATTTACCCAACGACTATAAAGACTTCTCTTGAGAGTTGGAAAGCACAAGTAGGAGATATTTGGCTTTGTGGTATTTATCGGATTAACCTGTAACTTTGGTAACATGATCACGTTCTTGTCTATTCTACGGTCCTTCTCTTCTGCAATAAAGCCATCCAAGAACTGATAGGTTACATACATGGTTGTAACTAAGGCAACGTACGGCTGCACACGGTGTTGTAAGACCTAGTTAGCTCTGGTTGTGTAAGTTTCTTAAGTGATTCTTTTCACAGCCGAGGTAGAGACAAGTTGGGCATAATTTACTCGGTTTAGTTATCAATCCCCGCTTGTAAGTAGATTTCCGTATGACCTGGAAAAATCCAAAGGAAGTTACTTCCGTATGTTAAACTGAAGAGGACAGTTCGAAACATACAGTTGGTAATAGAGGTTGCAAATCCGAAGTTATCAAGAAGCCTTTAACAACGATTAAAGCAACTCCTAGGCTTGTAAAGGCCGTTAGCTAGGGGAATCAAGTGCGTAGGATCTGTGGGGGATCCAGAGACGTAAGGAGTGTGACAATAGCCAATTCACTTGGAGGGTTGGAGTTGGTCTCTGCTACATCCCAGACCGAAGTCTCATAGTAGGCTAGCGTTTGTTGACAGTTAGTACTGTGCGGTGTTCAATCTGGACGAGGTCCCGAGGTTTTTCTACTGGATTGAATTTTCCTCGTTAAAAAATCTTTGGTGTCTTGTGTGCTTTACTTTCCGCATTATATCTCTGATTATATAATTAAAGCAAACACAAATAGTAAGTTATTATAACCTGCAGTTAGTCCTTAATCCTTTCGAGGGATTCACCAAGACTTGTTTTGCTTTGGGAATGATCACTTGTGATCCAGCTCAGGTTTTCACATATTTGGATATTGATGTTTGAGATCGTCCATATCTTACCATAACACTCATGAGCCCAAACGAAAAGTTGGTGTATTTCAGTACCCCTGCTTTTTTCAATTGGTATCAGAGCCGATAAACACATTAAAAGGCGTAACTGTTTGTGTTTCTCGGGGCTCGTGAATTATGGAACAAAGCATAAGAGCTTGTAACGTACCACTAAAGTTCGATAACACTAATTACCTATGGTGGAAGACTGCTATGAGCTCGTTTTTGCAAGCCCGGGATTTCAAAACTTGGGTTTATGTCGAAAAAGGATACACACCACCAACTAATCTGGTTGAGGGTGAGTCTGTTCCAAAAGACATTGCGGCTTATGATGAGGTGAAAACTCTTGCCGCTAAGCAAAACTATGATGGGCTTAACGCTACCATTCATGCAATAACACCTGATCTTTTCCATCAAGTGGCCACATGTGAAACCTCTCAACAGGCTTGAGAAAGACGAATGACTGTATTCGAAGGGAATACAACAGAAAAAGAGGCAAGGCTTCAAAACCTTATGTCGGACTGGGAAAAACCATCGAATGCTTGAGGATGATACCTTCGAAGAATTTTAATCACAGATTTTCTAAGATAGTGAATGCATGTCACACCTTACGAAAAGCTATTCCGAAAAGGGACAATGTGTGCAAAATTCTGAGGTCATTACCCTCAAGATACGAGTCAAAGAAACATGCCATCCAAGAAGTACACGGCTTAACTATAAGAATAAGCGACCTTGTTACTAAGCTAAAGATCTTTGATCATGAGTGAAAAGATGAAAAGAAACCTATCGCTTTTGAAGCTGTTAGCACTCCATGTACCTCATCTCCACAGAAACTGTCATGGGATGATGAGTGTGAAGACCTTGACAATGAAAAAGTGGAAACTAAACTGTCTCTGATTACACAACAACTCAAAGATCTTCTCAGATCTAGAAGAGACAGAAGATTCAGGAGAAGAGAATCCTCACCAGCATTAAGACCAAATCCTGACAGGGATGAGGATGATCTTGCTGAAGTGCAATGTTATAAGTATCGAGGCTTTGTACACTTAAAAGACATATTCCCTAGTAAGGATTACTACAAAAGGGATAATGCTCTCTCTTCTCGATTTGATGACATGTCTAACCAACATGATTTTGAATCAGATTATGAAGAAATTGCTTTAACTGCAAGTACTTCAGTAGAACGACAGTCTAAGCATGATGATGCTGATGGTTTAATTCTTACATTAATCAACAAGAGCGAAGAACTTTTTTAAGAAAATGTTTAGTTGAAAACTGATATTGAAAAGGTAGAGAAAATCCTACTCGTGAAAGATTGCGAACTTGACAAATCAAGTAATGATCTCTCCTCAACTTTCTCAATCAAGGATAAAGATATTGATGCCCTAAAAAATGATCTCCAAATACCATCCGGTAGCTCAGATAAAGTATCAGCAATGATATTTGGTAAAAAACCTTTGGAAACACCAATGGGTTAGGGTTCAATAGTAACACCACATACACCAAGAACAATACTTTCATTATGGATGGATCCAGTCCTCAATCTAATGGAAAATCTAATGGTGTACCTGAGAAAGCTAAAACTCAGGAAGAAAAAACTTCCAAGAGCTTCTAGTATTGTGGAAAATCTGGACATGTCTAATGAAGGTGTCAGCTTCTTAAGGGAAATAGGTGAGCTGTAACCAAGCTTCAAGCCGACATGGATTAAATTAACAAAGCCTTAAAACAATTCAAGGGAGCGTTGAAAAACGTGGAAAGTTCAAGAGGAAATGAAAAGGGTAAGAAAAACTCTCAACCAAAATCAGTCTCTAGCAACCACTCTACAGTCAACACCCAGTGCGAGTCCAGTACTCACACTGAAACTACTTAATGTAGTTTGGGATTGCATCCTCACATTATGAATTGTATGTGCGAGGCATGCAGTTGATATCAGGAATCCGTTCCTTGTATTGTGGTTGTTAGAGTCACTAGTAGAAATACTATATTCTAAACATATTTCTAAAGAAAATTTTCTCCACAGAAATTCGTGTTTACGAAAGAGATTGACTAAACTCTGAAAGACAGAGTTCTGTGTTTCAAACCTTTACCGGTTCGCGAACTGTTCGTATCACAAATTCTGGAAGATTCCCTTAAGTCTTTCAGATAAACAGAAACACGTTATATCGTTCAGTCATCCAGTGAGTCATATCAAAGATGGCTTATGTTACAAGAAGTGTTACGAGGAGTTGCAAAATTGAAGCTGTGAAAGTAGCGCTCTGTGAAGGGGTCTCATATAAGAGGAAAAAGACTCCCGCTGATATATTGAGTTATGTTTAAAAGTTTTCTGATCCAGAGACTCATGCTATTAACTCAAGATAAACGACTGAGAATATGCTAGTATGCAAAAGTACTTTCTGTATAAAATCGATTAGGAAAGAAGAAAACTCTATCTCTTGAAGACAAAGCCAAACGCTTCAGGAAGAATACTGCACATTATACATCGTTATTACGAACTTTAACCGGTGTTTCTGAGGAAGAGAACATAAATCGTGTTCGTGTCAAGGATGAACTCTTTCATAATCAAGTTCTTAGTTATGAAGATAGATGAAGTTGAAGCCATACAACTTTGTGATTTACTATGTCTGCATTAAAATAGATTAGTTGGTACCTTGTGACAACTTGTTCTTACTTTTGCGTAAGGAATATAAAGTATATCTAAAAGTAGTTAGCACTTTCATGTTTTTTAGAGTTTTTCAGCATGTACTACTTTATTAATATTCCAGTAATAAAAAGTTCTTTTAGATTTGATTATAAATGATGCTTGTAATACTTGATTATTCACGCTCAATCTTATGTATTGCGTACATGACTTTATTCGTTGTTTTTGTGATGATTCAAAGTTATGTCAAACTACATAAGTTATGCTTTTCTCACGATTAAGAAACTTTTGATTGTATGAGTTCTTGGTTTTCACAAATTAAGAAATCATATACTCTTTTCTGAAACTGGCTGAGAAAAGAGAAAATCAACAAAGAAATTGGATACATGTTACTTGTAATTTGTTTGTCTAATTATGATTTGTTTATGTCTTTACTTGTAAATTTACTTGTAAAGGCATATATTATTGTTCTTTACCGAACAACATCACAGGGGTAACATTCTTAAATGAACTTGCGCTTAATTACAAATCTTTGTGAGGATCGTGGATGTGGAATTTAGGAAAAAGCTGTATTTATATTTCTCCAAAGACGAATCAACTTCGAAATCTTCGTTCTGATTTCTTAGTTATGTCATCTTAAACTTGGTAGGCAAGAATATCCTTATCTTGACTATCTTTATAGGGCTGAACCCGAGTCTCAACTGGTTTGTCATATTTTTGTGACAAATAGGGGGAAAATACATATGGTTTCTTATTCTTGTGGTTCACAACCATAGGGGGAGAACATCGTATTACTTACTTATGTACTTTTTTAAAGTATCAAGTAAGGGGGAGTAAATATTGGGTTTAATACCGATCTGGCAAAAAGAGGTATAAATATTAAGGGGAAGCTTCGTATCAAGAATGAGCAGAATCACTTTAAAGTTTTGATACACGGATTTAAAGTTGCTCTGATTACTACTCTTTGCACAAACAACATGTGGGTTAATTGAGATTACCCATGTAAGCTCAAACTTGTTTGAGCTGGATATGTTTTAGGTGTTTTCTACGGATTTTTCAACAGGAGTTAAAAGAACACATCAAGACTCAAAGGAGACGTTGAAGAAATCAAGATACATCTGGAATAAAGATTAATTGTTTTATTTTTGAATCCATATGTAATATTAGTTTGTTACTAAAATTGACAAAGGGGAAGACTGTTAGAGCATTACTCGGTCAAACCCACTAGCATTGGTATGTCAAGCTAGTTGTCAAGCTTGGATGTCAAAACACAATTCTTGATTTAGCCTACTAGAGTTTAGATTTTAGAATTGGGATATAGACAAAGTAGTAGAGACCTTGAAGACGAAGACAAAGATTACCAAGAAGACATCATACATTCTTCATCTACAAAAGGTTAGTAGGAGTTGTGACATTATATGGAATTTCTTCCATTCTACTTTTTTATCTTTCGAAATAGTCAGCTACTTTAGTAGAGATACTATAACGATTGAGATTGTCATCTTGTCTACATAACCATGAGTTATGTTGGTATACTTTCCTGGTGTACTAAGTTACAAGATACATGAGATAGATTCAATACACTTTCCATTACAATGATTTGCTAGCAAGTCGCATGTAGGAGAATGGATGAATCTATGGAGTAATCTAAGAGCAGAGTCCATGGAGTATAGTTCAGGAAGTCTACACGTCTAAGTACGGAAATTGACCCAGCCCAAGTACTTCCAGCGGATTCAGCTTAAACCCTAATTTGGAAACAGGCAGTTCGCGAACTGGTTCAGGTACAATGGCGCCAGATTTTCCTCATGTGTCTCAAAACGTCAATCTTTCTGTACACGTACATATACGTGAACATCAGATTCGATGTATTTTGCCTGGATTCCAAGTCCAGTTGTTCGCGAACCGTCTGGTGGTTATCTCTTATAACGCGGGTTTAACAGATAACTCCTTATCTCTTATACCTATCAATTATTTCCATAATCCATTTCCTCTTTAAAAGAATCACAATCATGATTCATGGCTGCAAAAATTTAATTTAGTAAACTTGAGATAAAATTATCTTTTGATTTGAAAAATTAAATAGTGGAATCTATATGAACTAAAAATAGTTGATGGAAAAATATTCTCATTGAGTGAGAAAACATATGTTGGGCAGCTGAATGTGTCGAGCGACACATATATGTCACCAGCGGCTGAAGTCTTTTTGCTCGATCTAACAGCAGCCGGCCGGCGGAAGTTCTGTCACCACACTCTCGCCCTTGCCCATCCACCTCGGTAGGGCAAATTTTCATTTGCAACTTTCCATAGGAAATGCTGGACGCTTATCTGGGACCGGGAATATAGAGTAGACCGAAAAAAAACCCCCCTCCCCACCCCTCCATGTCCCCCCCTGTCCCAAACCCCCCCCCTGCTCGCCACGTTTTTTTTTAATTTAGTTTTGCCCCCACCAAAACCAACTGATTTGGTTTCAGCCCCCCTAATGTGAGAGAGACAGGGAGAGACAGGGGGGCTGGGACAGACGATTTTTTCTCAGAGTAGACACACCAAATCATATTCATATTGTCTCAAGTCAAACTCCAAGTACAAAACAGAAACTCTTTTCCCATTCATCATCGCCAAAGCTTCAGAGGAGGTTCTACAACTGTTGCTTCCATCTGCCAGTTCCTACAGGTAAGAGGAACATTTATCAGGCATAATAATTGATGCCAGCAATACCCTCTCTCATTCGGTCTATGTGAAACCCTAAATAGCGAACTATTAGGTTTTACTTTTAAATTTCTCGGTGTACCTCTTATTATGCGTCTGCAATCGAAATTAGTATGTATTAGGTTTTCTATCTATCTTTGATGTATGGATATTCGAGAGTCAATGCTTGAAAGTAGCATTGTTTAATACAGTATGTGTATTCTGCTTATTCTGGTGTTAGATTTTTACATATCTAAAGTATTATGTAAGAACCCAAATTGATGGATAACTTGTATGAGTTCAGTCACAAAAGGCTTTGGGACTTACCTAATTAACTAGTTCCAGTTTGAAAACAGATTGAGGAGCTAGTTTTTACAAAAGAAAAAGTAGTAAGAGAAATGATATCCACAGAGTCATAAGCTTATTTCATCTGACCGCTGAACATTCTTCACCAACCAAGCACAACCTTAATAGTATCAGTATTGTAGTTCTAAGCACATGAAGTTGACTTAGTTAAGATGGAGCTCATTTTGTAATTAATTTTTTATTCTTGTACGCCATTGAATCACAAATGCTCAATTCAAGTAAAAGTTATGCTAGGATAAAGAGTCATATTAAGTATCATAGTTGCTGTCTGAATATTATTACCGTCCTCACAAAATGTCTGTCATTTTTGACAATTGCAATTGTATCATCGATTCATTGTGATCTTGACAGCGAACATAATGACTTAATCAAGTTCTGGATTATAAGTTTTCATGTTTTAGAATGAGCTGATTTTTTGTGTGGATGATGTTCTACATGGTGAAAAATCATCCTTGCCTAAATGGCTAAATCAGCTATTGGTTCATATATTTGTGCCTCAGGCCACATAAAATCAATATGTAACCCCGGTGTTTAAGGCCTTTAATAGAACCTGTCCCAAGATCTTTGCATATTCATGTTGAATAGTTAATAGTAGTTTTTGATATTTGGTAGTTAGTGGTAGTTTAGTTAGTTGTTAGATGATGTATTTGATACTTGTTTGATAGTATATGGTTCTTGCTCCTTAGGATATAAACCAATTATGTAGACAGTAAATTAGTTGTTGATGAATACTATGCCTAGAGCCAGACTATGCAATACACTGATAGAGTTATGGTGGTCTATTCATTTCCTTTGTACAAATCTTACCATTTCACCCATTAGAACTTCATATTTTTGTGTATGTGTGTTGGCACATTACACCTACGGTTTTGGAAACGAGATGATGAGAGTTAAAGAGTAACAGAACTTACAGATATTGATGTAATAGGATAGTAACATTTGACATGGCGTAAAATGAGAACCCAGCTAATCCTCTGACAATAGGACCAGATCGATTGTCTTACAAGGAGGCTGGCTAGCAGTAAGATCAAACCCTCATCCCTCTATTCTTGTGTGGGCTTTCAAATAATAAGCGTACTTCATGTTTCTCTTGTATGATAAATAATAACCCTCATCCCAGCATCTCAACACACTTGTCGGTAGCTGTGGGTGGTAGTTTGGTATTCAAATAGCATTGCCTTTATACACCTCTGTTGAGTACTGTTTGGGTTATATTCATGAGAGATGAGTGTTGGATAATTTGCGAGACAATAGTTGTAAGCAAATTTAGTGAAGATGTGTCGGTCATCGTCATGATTATGAAACCATCACCTAATCAGCCCATGATCTCTTCCCGATCAGCCATTCCCAGGTCAGAGTTTGTCGAAAGCCAACTCAGGAGGTTTAAGTACGACAGAAGCTTATTTGGGAGTAGAGAGAAGAGAGTAAAGGCGCAAAATCAATTTGTCGCAAATACAAACTCAACTCTGCTCATCCCCAAAGCTTCGGTGGGAGGTTCTTCAACTGTTTCTGTCAGCCTATTCTGATAGGTAAGAAGAACATTTGTTAGATATGGTTGATGTTGGTAATACACTCGTGTGATTTGGATGCAGCGAAGAAACCCCATGTAGCTAACTAATAGGTTTCACTTTTGATTGTTCAGTGTACTGTTAAGCAACTAGCTCTGAAAATGTGTTAATACCAAACACAAATTCACAGTAACTGATAAAAAAGATCCTGTAAAAAGTTTTTATTTTTTTTAGGTTTCTTTGGAACGTTTTCATTAATGTCTTTTTCTTTTCCACACAAATGAAATTCCATTGTTTTTGAAAGATCACGTAAGAACATGAATTAGTGGTTTGCTGTTCAGTTATAAAGGGATGCAAATTTGTGACTTAACTAATAAACTGTAGTTCCAGTTTGAAATCTGATCATAGAGCTAATTGACAAAACTGAGGGAAACGATATACAGAGTAATTGTTGCAGTTATCTTTCTTTGCCTGATGAATTTTTTCTGTCAATGACTCGATGGAAACTTCCGTATTATTATCATACGCAAATTTTGCGTTGTGTTGTTTTTGCTCTTGACTTGAAAAAAAGGAAGTTCTTGGTTCTGCAATCCCATTATTTTATTCAAACTTATCATATCAATATATCATATTACCACCCCTAATTTTTGGGCTCCAACATCACCATTACAGCCACTCCTCACTTTACCACCATATGGCCAATCAATGTGTTGCAGCATGCACCTAATACATGGCAGAAGAGCTGGCTCTAAAATCCGCCAGATGACCAATTTACCATTATCCTTTGCAACATGTTGTCACCATCTATTACGTTACCACAAGCACCATCAGCATCTCACAACTATGTCAAATTAAGCTCACCACAATGTCACACCTGTTCATCCCTATGACATAGCACATGACCAATACCATTACAATAACCATTTCATCTCTTTTTATATGGATTTACTCTTGTTTTTGTATAAGCTAAGTTTAATGTATTTCTGCATTGAGTTTTAATCATTTGTAGTGTAAGTACTTGTGATACTATTTGAAGTGTTTCAGTTTTTTTCTTCCAAAGGGCGGTTAGGAATAGGATTCCCCAAAAGTAAGGGAATTCAAAACCCATGGGGGGTGGTGGATTCCCTTCCTACCATCCAAACACGCCATTATTGTAATCTTTGTTGTAAGGGAATAGGATCCTTTACGTGAACCACATGTATGACTATGTTGTGTTTTCTGTGTTGGATTTTCCTGCCTATCCTTGTTATGGGTACCAAGCATCAATTTCTCGGTGATTTTTTCTTCTTTTGGTAACTTTATCTATACTTACTGTATTTCTAATTTCCCCACCCTCCCTTTAAAGTCTGCAGTAACTGTCTTATGGAAACAGACGAAATTGAAGAACCCCCATCGACGAACCATCTTCTTCAATGGAGTCAGTGGCAGCTTATAGATTCGATTCTTCCCACAGGGGGCTTTGCTCATTCCTTTGGTCTTGAAGCCGCTATGCAAGCTCAGACCGTTCTGGGGCCTGAAGATCTTAAAACCTTTGTAATACACTTGCTGGAGAATACAGGTAGCCTCCTCCTTCCATTTGTATATGAAGCAACTAAATCCCCCGACTTGGATACATGGACCAAGCTTAATAAAACACTGGAAGCAACCCTGACAAATGAAGTGAGTAGAAAAGCGTCAATTTCTCAAGGATCAGCACTATTAAGAGTAGCTGCATCAGTTTTTCCAGAAGTTCCATCACTGAAAAAAATGAGAGATACATTACTAGGTTCAGGAATTGCATCCTTTCACCATGCTCCTGTCTTTGGTCTCACATGTGGCCTTTTAGGGTTTGATAGTGGGACTTCTCAAAGGGCTTATGTGTTTATGACAATGAGAGATGTGATATCTGCGGCAACAAGGTTAAATTTGGTTGGACCCTTGGGTGCAGCTGCATTGCAGCATCAAATTGCTTATGTTGCTGAAGAAATTGTAAGGAAAGATATGGATCGTCCCATTGAAGAAGCATGCCAAACATCTCCTTTGCTTGATACAATCCAGGGGTGTCATGGGTATTTGTTCTCGAGATTGTTTTGCTCTTGAAAGACTGTTCACCTTTTCTTCGTTTTTACTGTAAATAGGTTTTATATTTGTCTGTCAGCCCTTCTTTGGCCCACAAATCAACCTGATTCACTGTTAAGAAGGAATTTTGTATCAGTGTTTGTTTTTCTGAATGTCCCCGGTCAACCCACTGGAAAATCGGCGCTGTATTGCCTTTATGTAATTGGCTATTTTAGGGACCCCTAATAGACTCCCCTAATGAGACAAAATAGGGATATTTTGATGGTAATTGGAATCACCCCTTATATTTAGATATGATTAGTATTACTGATTTTAATTAGGTTAGCTAAGTTATTGTTAATTATAATCTAGACGAAAATCACAACCATTACCACCCCCGCTGCTACCACCACTGCCGCCACCACCACCACCCCCACCATATTTTTTGTTGGGTTAGTTTCAAAAATCCAGACGAAACCATTCATGGCAGCGCTTTCGGTTCGGTTAGTAAAACATTTCCAGACGAAAATATGTTGTTTCGGTTGGATTTGTTGACCAAAATTCAGACGAAAATAAGTTTCGGTTGTGACAACTTAGGAAACTGAATTTCGTCTGGATTTAGTCCATTTTCGTCTGGATTTAGCCCATTTTCGTCTGGATTTAGCCATTGCTTTTTCGGTTTTTTTTTTTTTTTTAA
>JAJJMA010079544.1:0-17678 GCA_023529015.1 Papaver nudicaule
AAAGCAACTAGTTTCTTGTTCCACAAGTTTAGGAAACCCTAACTTGCAAACCAAGTAACCTAGATTTATTTCAATTGGAAATCATTAATCATTTATCTGCCAAGTGTTTTGTTAGCTCAAAAACACTTCAAGGTAGAGATCCAACAGACCAGAGATAATCTTTATCTTATTGACACATTGAGAATCGTTAGATGGACCACAGAAGATATTTCGTGATAAACAAGTCCAACTAAGAGATAAAGGAGTTCACAGTTTAACCCGAGTGAAAGTCCAGAAGAATATTCACTTGGGACGGTTCGCAAACCGTCCATCTGAATCACAGCCAAAAGTATCGATTTTGAGGTTCACGTAGGTACGCATATAAAATGACCCTTTGGAACTCAGGAAAATCTCCGAGTTTCTGTTTCACGTACGGTTCGGTAACCGTCCGCCATTCAGATTAGGGTTTAACTGGACCCGCTGGAAGTTCTGGGCTTAACCAGTACTTAGACGTGTTAGATGTCCTCAGTTGTAATCCACTGGACTCTTGCTCAAGAGTACTCCTTTAGATTCACCCATATCCAACAAGTGATTTGCAAGCAAACCATTGCAATGGACAAATGGTATCGAATCTATCTCATGCATTCTTGTAACCTTAGTATTTGTGGGAACAAACACCAACATAACACATGGTCATGTAGACAAGAACACGATCTCAATCGCTATTAATATCACTACTAAAGTAGTCGACTATTTCGAAAGATAGAGAAAGTAGAATAGAAGAATTTCCATAAAAGTCATAACTCCTACTAACCTTTTGTCGATGAAGAATAATTGATGTCTTCACAGTCTTCGTCTTCAAGGTCTCTACTACTTAGTGTATATCCCAATTCCGAAATCTAAACTCTAGTAGGCTAAATCAAGAATTATTTTTTGACACCTAAAACTGACAACCAGCTTGACATACCAACGCTGGTGAGTTTGACCGGACAATGCCCTAACAGAAATAAAAGAAATCACTGAATGTGCTTGATATCACGAAAATCTTTGCATTGAATTCAAATACAAAAACAATACATGACAGTGATACATAAACCATTACAATGCCTGAGCTTACTTGTTGTTGATTTATTATGTATCATTGACATGTTTTTCTTTTGCATAAATATAATGTGATGCAGTGGTGTCGATGCTTCTAACCTAGATGGAACATGCCAAAAAAAACAAACCGGTTTGCCGACTACCATAGGAACCGACCTACTTTTTTAAGGCATGTTCATATGGTAGTCGGTAAAGCAGTTTGAGAAACATATAAGGCCAAGACTTGCAAACCATTCCCTGGCCTAACATAGTCCTTTATCTTTGGTAAAGTGGAACGCCAGCAGCCGAGGTCGTAGCAACTGCAGGCGTTCGACCTTTACCAAAGATAAAGGACTGCGTTGTCAGAGAACTTAGGTAAGGCCCTTTCCTATGGAGACTAGAAAAACGGTTTATTATGGACCTAGGCTCGCAAAAAATCCTTTTTACTACTCTCCATAGGAAAATGCCTTACCTAAAGGCCCTTTATTTAATACTGCTTTCTACGAACTTTTCCCAAGCCACATAACGATAAATAAGAAAATCTCGGGAGACGGTAATGTCGTTCTTACTTAAAGTTCTTTCCTTTACATCGTTGCCACTTGAAAGATGACCTGAACAAGCAAGGGCTCCTAGCGCTCAAGCTGTTGCGCGTTAGTACGTGCAACATTCCTTCAAAGTCCTGGTCAAAATTTCATCATCGGTATCTTCCGGAAGTCAAGCTTTGATCAAAATCCGCAAGTGCATAAATCCGTGGACTCTTTGGTGTATTTTTTCCATCGCGACCATTACGCATTCTGATTTCGCGCAACTTGGGGAGTAGGTCTATCAAATTTGAATTCTACACTGACATTACTCCACAATAGTGGCTCATTCACCCCAACACGATTTCGTTTTATATCACCCGGGGATGGATATAAAATCATATAGTTTTTACAAAGATATAAATCTTCATCCCGCGTAAATTTAGGACATGGTTTAGGTGCATCTCATAATGAGTCTAGAAGATTTGCGGGTCGTTTAGGTGCAGATCGTTTTGAGATTTAGATGACGATGAAAAAGAACTTGTGGAAAATTTGCATCGCTTAAGTACTGGTTTAGGAGGAGAAGGATACCATCTCTTAAATGGAGAAGGAGTGAATAAAGGAGGAAATGTAGATGAAGGTTCAGTGAAGTAGTAGTTATTGACTAACTTCTCAGTTATGTTCTAATATTTGGGAGATGCTGGAGGAGTATCGAGTAAAACAAAGTTTGGTATTATAGGAGGAGAGTCCGACGACTGAGTGGCATGGGAAGACGATGATGAATTTTCATTTGGTTCACCTTGACTTAAATTTATCATTATTTCATCTATGGATCGAGTAGCAGGAGTTGAACTTGCCGAAGAGTTTCTTTTTTTCTTTTGAGATAAATTTACTAGGATTTCATCTATAGGTCGAGATGACAGAGTAGAAGATGAAGGATTTCACATTACGAAAAAGCTGGATGAATTCAGATGAAATCTAGAGAAGATTTGAGAAAGATCGAGAGAAGTTGTGAGTGAAATGAAGAACAAGATTGAGTTTATATAGGATTTGTGAGTGAAATAAGAGACGCTGGATGACTCAAATCTGATCGAGGGAAATATTGTCGACGCTGGAAATTCCATCGACGACATTATTTCCATCTCACGTTGCAACGCCAAAACAGGGGTTTGCTAGCTCCATAGTCCACCAAAACACCTATAATTTGTGTTTTGGGTGATCCATAGGAACCGACCTCATAAAAGAGCTCAGACAAAATTCAATGGTGTGTTTTTTTTGCGGTGTATTATTGTTTTTGTCGATCTCAAGTTGAGTTGATCAACCGAGCTAACTATCATAAAAAAGAGTTGGTTTTTTTTTTGTATTATTATTTTTATCAATCTCCAGATGAGTTGATCAACCGAGCTAATTACCGTAAAAGAACTAAGAAAAATTTCAGAATGGGCATTGACAAAATTGAAAGCGACTACACACTGCCTGCAAGTAGTCAAAGGACATCCAACAATTATTATCGAATAAATTTGCAACATTTCACTACACAAATTCAGGTTTTTACCAACAGCACCATTAGTGACGGTTTGCATTTCAGCAACGCGCATACGCTGTTGGGAAGCTCGTAACGTCTTCAATGGTTACTGAAAATGTGATCTGTTACAGTGCTCCATGTTTTTGTTGGTGCAATTACCCGCCTACCCTCAATATTTGGGTGAACTTCCTAAGTTAGCCTCGACTTTTCTTTTCCCCGCCCCACTTTTGGGCTGATGAAATTTCAACCCCAGCATCGTAACAGAACCGGATTTTTATTTCAACGGATTAACTTAATACCACAGATCCGAAAATAAGAAAACCCAGAAGAAAATAAAAGAAAATCAACTGAAATTATGAAACCATTTATTATTTCTGAATTAGCTCATCTGTATGTCCAACATCAACAACTCAAGCTGCCACATCCACTCATTTCTCTCGCTGGTCTTTTTTTCTCTACCAGATTCTTTTATTTCACCAGTTTTTTTCCTTGCCGACGTCGATTTTGACCGGCAAATTCGTCGAGCACAGTGAGATTTAGCGTGCGGGAAATTCATCAACATCATTGAATCAATCAAATCTTCTATGAAATATCGATTTGGAAACTGGTTTGAGTTTAGTCGATTTCTTATAGAAGGATTGAAACTGATTTTAAATTTTGGATCTGACGATGCTCTATTGGTTAAGGTATTTCACTTGTAACCCTTTGAATTGGAAATTTACAACATCTACAGTCGAAACCATTGAGTGTTAATGATTAAATTTCTGGTTATGAGTATTGAAGGTCTGAATCTCTCAGATCTGTTTGCTGTTGTAGGATTTTTGTGTTTGTTGATTCTCATTAGAAGTGTAGATAGTTAATTGTAGTATGTTTTTCATGTGATTGTAGATGTGATTTTTTTTATAGGAAGAGAATTTATTAGATGATAGAAAGTAGATATGTTATAGCAGAAAACAAGCTAAGAAAAGCAAAATCAGAAAAACAAGCATCCCAATTGAATATAGAGCTAGAGAACATTACATTGCCTAGTGCTATCTTGAGTAATAACAATATAAAACTGCACAATACAAATACACAGAACTGAACAAACCAAAACTATATTGAGCAATGTATTGCTAGTTTACCACCAGTTAACGACAGAATCTCGTTTACCACCAGACTACATTACATTGCCTAGTGCTAGTGTCTATAAACTCAGCAACCCTATGAGAAATCTACCTACATTCCATATGTTTATTGGTTGATTGAAATTCTTCAACTAGAATTCTGGCTCTAAAATTTTGGCCCCATGAAATTTGGCTATATTCAAGCCTTTTACTTTTCAATTGTGGGCTATTCAATTCATGCCGAAAACTATATTGCAAAAATGTAGTGCTAGTGGTAGGATGCCAAATCCCTTTCAGTTAACGACAAAATTTCATTTACCACCAGAGTACATAACATTGCCTAGTGCTAGTGTCTATAAAATCACCATTTCCTTCTCTGAAAATCACTCACTCTTTCATCAATTCTTATCAGTGAAAATCATGTTCAATACTTTCAATCTATCTTTCGATTTTTGTTTGTTAATCATTCTGACTTTCATCCCCACTTTCAATCATTAAAACAAAAACAAAGATTAATAAACAAATAGACAAACTATCTACCAGATAAACAAACTAACCAAATAAACAAACTTCCATTAAAGATATTCATTCATTACATTAACAAAAATAGTTCCATTAAAGATATTCATATTCATCATCTACAACCAGTTAACAAGGGCTACTTCGCATCATAGCCCAAAACAACCTGAATCTTTCCCAAAATCCACCAACATAGCACCTGAACTTTCCCCAAAACCACTAACCACCAAAAAACATCAAAATTAACTTAAAACCGAGAAATAACAACCTGAGCAGACAAGAAGAGACAAAGACTACTACTACTACCCAATTATCAGTCTTCAATAGGATTTTTCTTCAAGCTTCAATAAATTGTAACCTCTCTCGAAGATAACAAAATTGATGAAGATTTACAGATGTGGTCTGCAACGAAGGAATTTAATTATCATCCTCGGCACCATCATCTGAGTCATCTCCAATCATGTGGTAATAGTCCTCAGGATCAATATCACCATCATCAGTTGGAGCATGAGTCCCATAGCCTTTCCTTTCATCATCTTCTTCTTCATTTTCCTCTGCATCTTCATCCTCCAACTCTTCAGACGCCTCAGATTCCTGCTTCTCATCAGATGAGGGTTCAAGCATGGTTCTAGAAAAAATCGCAGGGTATTGGGTTTCTCATTCCAATACAGACGGAAAAGTCTCTCCCTTTCTTTCTGACGATCTCTTTCAACTTCAGATGTTGTATCCTCTTCACTTTCTTCCATTGCTACTTGACCTTGATTTTCCTCTTCTTCACTTTCTTCTTCAGTTTCACTTCTCCTAGTCATCATGATCATCACCACCCATCTTTCTGATTTTCCTTGCCTCCCTCTGTCTTAACCATAGATCAAACTCAGGAGTATGATCAGCCATCAACTGAAGAAATTCCTCTCTTGCTTTCTTTATCTTGATTTGACTGTTCAATTCCTTCACCAAGTTTTCCATTGAAATCAGCGACAATCCGAGAGCAAGTTCTTTGACGAACTGAAAGAATACATCATCTTCAGCATTGTTTGCACCATTGTTGTTGTTCTAATCAGCATTGTTTGCACCATTGTTGTTGTTCTGATCAGCCATTGTTGTTTCTCACTTTTCTCTATAATTTCTCTAATTACTCTAACGTATACCTTTGCAAATCTCCTCTATTGATTTTAAACCAAGATTAAAACGTCTATTTATGCACATTTACTGCCGGTGGTTATTTTCAATGAAAATGGTTCATTTTCAGACACAATTCTTATCAAAAGACATCTCAATTTCCATTTCCCTGTGCCCATTTTTGTCTCTTGAGAACACTCCTCCTCCCACGCGTTTCCAACACCATCATTAGCAACATTAATTATAAGTCATCTAATCCTATATCTAGTCTAATTGCAGGTTCCTGGCATGTAGCTGTGGCTAGGAAGGCTGGTCTATAGTCTGGTCGTTCACTCAACCTTTTGTAGTTGTGGCTACGAAGGATTTTGGTTTACCCCTAACCCAGCAGTAAATGCGTTCAACTGCCTAATAAGGCTTAATTACTTACTTTTAGAGGAGTAGTTTCTTTTCACATTCCTCTAGATGATACAAATTGAATAACTTTTAAGACATTCTTCTTTTTCTGCGTTTTCCTATGTCCAAGCATGGGTCATAAGTCAGTTTTATTTTCTAGTATTTTTTTAGCAAAATGCACAAATTAGGAAAATTCTCAATATCATTACAGTTGAATTTCTTTTGCAAGGTTTGGCAAAAAGTTTAACTCAGAATATTTCTTTGATGGGATCAGGGTCCCAGTGTATTATATTATCCTTTGTATAGGTCATGTTTGGACAATTGGGAAAATATTTTACCCATTCCCTTTTTATAGTTCTACTTGGCAAGTTGTGGTTGTTGAGAAGGGAACGTCAAGTCCCTTAACCAAATGAATTAACCGTCGGTTACCGTTGGAATATCAACAGTTGTCGGCGGTTAGAATCCCAACAGTTGTCACTTATCATAAAATATTAGGGTAATATAAAACCATGCGCGTGATTAGAATCCAACAGTTGAACTTCACCATTTTCCAATTTCTCTGCAACCATGAATCCCAATCAAAAACCAACTAATAGTGCTGATGATGAAGAATCAAGGATGTTGCAGGATGCATTTGCAACAGTGAGGAGGATGGTTGCAAATGTTCCAACAATGGAGAGGGGTGAAGGTTCAAATCAACATGAATTTGAAGAAGTGGATGAAGAGAATCCGGCTGAAGAGAATGTTGAATTTGAAGAAGGAAATTCCTGGAAAATACAAGTTAGGAAAGAACGGGGTCCATACATGACTGCAACAGAGGGAATTGCATTTTATGGGGATGAATGGGTGGTTATGGGTGGAAAGCAAGTTGGTTTTTATGGGTATAAGATTCCCACCAAATTGAATTATGAAGTGCAGAAAGTTCTTTCTAAATCCCTGGCATTTAGGAGGAATCAGAGGCTTCCTGTAATCCAAGGCATCGTAAGCACTATACCACCACCAATTGTGCCGGAAAATCAACCACCACCTATTGTAGAAGAAGTAGTAGATCAAGTTAGGGTCAATAATCATATTCGGAAATCATACTGGGATGAACGGATTGAGCACCACAAAGCTTTGTTTCCTGATTTTGGTGATGATCCGGTCGCAGATGGCTCGGGCCATTGGAACTACAACATGATCCGCCTTCAATGCAGGCCTAAAGGAAATGAATGCCAAATACGGGCCTTTCACATATGATGAAGAGGAGTCTGCTGAGTTTATGGAGAGCACTGGTGAGAATGTTGCTGCTGCCAATATTGTTCCTGGTGCAAATGCTGGTGTTGTTGCTGCTGCTATTGTTCCTGGTGCAAATGCTGGTGTTGCTGCTACTGCTAATGTTCCTGGTGCGAATGCTGCTGCTGCTAATGTTTCTGGTGCAAATGAGGGTGCAGGTGGTGCTGCTGCAAATGCTGACATTGAGATGATTGACCTTGTTTCTGATTGAATGTTTCCATCTGTGCTTTTCTGACATAGTTATGTTTTTTAGTTCCTTGTTTAAGTTAATGTTTTTGCGATGTAAGAATTATCAGTACAATTCATAAGTCAGTACAATTGTGGTTTTTAGTTTATTTTGGGATGTAAGATTTATCAATGCAAATTCACTACAGTTGAATACTAATCACATAATTAAACATAAATTAGATTAAACATTCCTACTTTGTTCAACATCCGGTACATTTTAAAAACAAAAAAATTGTCAAATCCTTTGGAACTTGTGCATTAACATTACATAAACAAGACTGCCATGTAATTATACCAAAAGTTAAATCATCCTTGATTGTCAGAAGTCACTTGATCCTTGTAAATTGGTGCTTCAGTGTCATTTGGTGCTTCAGTTTCATTTGACCTCTTCAGTTCTCCAGCTCGCACCACCCAGTCAAACTGCAAATATGGAAAATTGAACATATTATTGACAAGTTATGTTTTCACATTTCTAACTCAAATTCACATAACAATCTGGATATCATCAAATATTAAAGCTACAGCCAATATAACCAATCGAACTTATGCAAATAACTAGGTGATAAAAATGACAAAAAAAAACAGAACACAGTAAATGAACATAAGAAGATAAACGAGACAATACCACAAGTGTACTGTTGTTCGAGTAATGAGTGTGGATAAGTTGGACAATTCCCTACAAGACAATCCCAGAAGAGCTAATATTCAGTGAATAAGTTGAAAATTACCAAAAGTATTCATTTTTACCAATTCACTAAGAAAGAAAACTATCATGTAAACTATCATGTAAACTATCATGTATCACTTCTAGTGAAAAACCCAGTAATGTAGGAGATCCTATTTTAAACACCAAAGGTGAACAAGAAATTGTTCACCCTAACACAACTTGATTGTGTTTGTGCGGCCTCACCATGTAGTGCCCTTTCGATTGATACGATGAGGTAAAGCACAAGAATAGGGCACAGTCTCGGTTGGAGATTACATAAAGGTATGTTAACATTGATCAAGTTAATATTCATTTGTTTAAAGGTTGTCAAATCCTTGAATATGAATATGTGTCTTTCATGTTTCTCTAACTCAACTTGGTTTTAAGAGTTATTAAATATACAAGTTGCAAACAAAGTCTATGACTTTTGTTTTGAACAAAGAATGAATCCTACCAACATGACATTCTTGTTGTGTTAGTATACTTTTTGGTGTATGACGGTTATAGGATCATTATGAGTTTGATTCAATACTCTTTCCATTGCAATGGTTTTCTTGCAAATCAATGTAGGAAAATGATGAATCTAAGGAGTTACACTCTATTTGAGTATGTTGGATAATAGCTGAGGGCGTATCACACGTCTAAGTACTGGCCAAACCCAGAACTTCCAGCGGAATCCAGGTTTGACAAAATCTGACAGGCGCAAGGTTCGCGAACCGTTTTGCATACCAGAAACTCGAATTTCTCCTGAGTTCGAAGTGGCTATTTATTTCGCGAACCAGTACGCGAACTTAACGATAGTTATCTTGCTGGTGTCGGATTTAGTGGATATTCTTTTAGAATTTCACTCGGGTTAAACTCTGAGACTTCTGGAACTCATAAATAGGTGGATTCAATCTTATGCAATCCAACGTGATCTTTGTTCCAAGGAAAACTTTATTCACACTTATTGGTGAAACTCCATGTGAAAAGGTTAAGCCTTTACTTTAAGAATAAACCAACCCTTGTTAACACAAGTTTTGTATCTTAGTGGGCAATACGTGATCTTCCTGATCATGCTGTGGGTATTGCCAACATGACTTTATTCATTGCTATTCAAGTGATGATTATATTAAAGTCATGGATATCACAAAAGTTATATTACCTTCTTGTTTTAAGAAGAGAAAACTTTTTGTGATCATACTCTTATTTCTTAGAAAATGGCTAAGGAAAGAGATTATTAACAAAGCAAAACTGGATAACATTCATTGTTCTTGTCCATGTTCGTCTTTGTCAGTTGTTCTTTAATGAATGACACCACACGGGGGAGAGTTCTTTTGAACTTGCGCTTAATAACAAATCTTTTTGGGGAGCGTGGTTGTGGAATATTGGGAGAAAGTGTATCTTTATTTCTCCAAAAGGTGAGAACTCAGGTATCTTGTTGTTCAGATTACCTAAGTATACCATCTTTAACTTGATATGCGAGTACTTGGCTTCACCTGTTCTTATAGGTGTATGAAACCCTAGTCTCAAACTACTTTGTCATATTTTTGTGACAAATAGGGGGAGAATACATATGGTTCTTTTTCTTGTGGTTACTGGTTGCATTACGGTGCATAACCATAGGGGAGAACATCATGTGCTTACTTGTTGTGCTTTTCACAAAGTATCAAGTAAGGGGGAGTAATTAAAGCTGAGATCAAGCTTCGTATCAAGAATGAGTAGAATCACTTTAAAAGTTCTGGTACACCAACTTTAAAGTTTGCTCAGATTCTTACTCTTATGCACAAACAACATGTGGGATGAGCATACTAAACCCACGTAAGCTTCAACTTGTTTGAGCTTGATATGTTGTAAGTTGTTGTCTACGAGTTTTTCAACAGGAGTTAAAAAGAACACATCAAGACTCAAAGGAGAAGTTGAAGAATTCAAGAAATCAAGATACATCTGGAATAGAGCTTTATTGTTTTATCTTTTGAATCCATATGTAAATTGGTTTTGTCATTAAAATTGACAAAGGGGGAGATTGTTAGGACATTGTCCGGTCAAACCCACTAGTGTTGGTATGTCAAGCTAGTTGTCAGTTTTAGGTGTCAAAACACAATTCTTGATTTAGCCTACTCAAGGTTTACTTCGGGTTAGGATAGAGGTAGTAGAGTTTAAAGTCGATCTCCACCCCTTGAAGATGAAGATGAAGAACACACGAAGACATCATCAAGGACTTCATCAACAAAGGTTAGTAAAGATTGAATTTTCCTTGAACTCTTGTTATTCTTATCTCTATCTATCGAAGTAATGAACTCACTATGTGGAACAATGCTTATGACGGTTAAATTACATCATTGTATATTAACCCGAGGAGATTTGGTCCATATGATCATAGTGAGGGCAACCTTTGACCTTTGAGTAGGTCTCCATGTTATAGTGAATGGAAATACGAATTCAACGCTTCAAGAATCACTTAATTCCGTTGTATAACGAAGAAGTTATGAGTGATTTATTGAAACTGAAAAGCGTGGCTAAAAGCTGAATTCGGGAAAAGGAGTAAGGAAGCTTCTGGAATCTTCTGGAACTTTCTGGAACGCTTTTCAAAAGCGTTGGGGTTCGCGAACCGCCACCTCGGGATTTACGATTAGGGTTTCCTGTCGTGTTTCTGAGGTCCATCTCCTGGCTTTGATGGCCCACTTTCACACCTGTGTTGTGGTCCGTTCTGATTAGAGTTTTGCTACAATTATCTTTAGTAGAATATCTCCTAATCAAGGGATAAGGTTATCCTTTCACAATTGTTATGAAACCAAAACTCTTAAATGAGGTAGTTATAATCTATCAAACTCTTGTTAGATAAACACTACTTGGTTTCTACAATAGAAAGGTGACTAGATTCATTGTGTGCAAGTTAAGTAACGGGGCGTGTTTACACGGTCACTAGCTAACTTGTTGCACAAGGAATCTTAGCTTTATCCTTAAGTAACCATCACTATAAATAAGCATACATGTAGCTTAACAAACCATCCATGCTGGTGTGTGTGCTACATAAGGTTGTTCTCTGCTATTTCTGTTCTTCACGAACAAGGTGAGAATTACATAAGACTTTACTTAGGGATTGTAAATCCAAGTTTAACTATCTTTCTTCTCTAGATAGTTCTGAACTTGTATCCAGGTAGACCATTATAATCCTTGTCTATTCTATGGTCCTTCTTTTCTGCAATAAGGCCATTCAAGGATTATAGGTTGTAAAACCAGGATTGATAGATTCGATCTATATTGTACATCAACTTAGGTTGTTTTACATATAGGTTAGAGATTCTGCAAGATATCTCTAGGTTCTCTAGTTGTTCTTGCAAGAATACAATTAGGTCGTCCCGGTTCTCGTGCAAACCCTAATTGTGTGCTTTTGATACCTGACCTTGTGAACGGTTCCTCAAAGCACGAGACAAGTTTTCCAAAACCTTGATTATATCTAAAGGGAAATTTGTTCTTTACGTATTCTCTGTCGAAAGACGGTTTGAGTACAAAAAGCCTTTGACAGCGGTCAAAGAAACTCCTAGGCCTGTAAAGGACGTCAGCTGGGGGAATCAAGTGTGTGACGATCTGTGGGGGATCCAGAGACGTAAGGTGTACAACAGTAGCTGATTCGCTTGGAGGGTGGAATCGGTCTCTTCTACATTCCAATCCGAAGTCTGATAGTAGGTTATTGCTTGTAGACAGTTAATACTGTGTGGTGTTCAAACTGGACGAGGTCCCGGGGTTTTTTTGCTGGATTGCAGTTTCCTCGTTAACAAAACTTCTGGTGTCTTGTGTGCTTTACCTTCCGCATTTATATCTCTGATTATATATTAAAGCGACACAAGTCGTACATTATTCATATCCTGACGTTGATTCCAAATCTTGAATAAAGATTTACAGAGACTTGTCTTTGTAGGAATTGATCACTTGTGATCACAACTCAGGTTATACAGATTTGGATATTGAAATTCAATTTGTCCATATCTGAACATAAGTCTCACGAGCCCAAACGAAAAGTTGGTAGTATTTCGGTACCCCTCCTTTTTACCTCTCTTGTTTTTTCTATGTGTGGCTTACGGCCACATGTGTGCTTAACTTTTTGTTTCAATATGTTTTGTGCATTCTTAGCAGCTTTAATCTGTGACAAAGAAACGAACAAAACACATTCCCATGAGAATATAATAGAGTGGAAGTACCCACACATAGGGTCTCTAGTAATTCAAAAATCAAAACTAAGAAAAACCAATGGAGCAACTTACTTGGTTTTTCTATTGGCTCCACAGTTCAACCAATGGTCTCCATTGACTCTTAAAAACTTGCTTAGGTCGGTTTGCGAGATTTTCTTCCAGAGTTTTTTCCTTGTCGAATCCTTTCTTTTTCATCTTGGACTTGTGATCCCTCCATGTTTCATTTAGTTTTTGACAAAGTAGTTTATCAACATCAATGTCCTCCGAAAAGCTGAATTTACGCTGACATAAAAAAGGCAGATAACAATTTTTGAGATAAAGAAAATTCACTGTACAACAACTCTTTAAGTAATAATAACACACTTACCTTGATTTTTCGTATTGCTTGCCCAATTTTTACACCAGGCATATGCGACCAGTGAAACACTGATAATGGCAATACATTGCCATTTTCAGCTAGAAATCGAACATACTGAGCCAGGTTTTCTGCGCCCTTTTTTAAAAGGTGTTCCCATCAGCGTCTCCACTTGGATCTTCTCTCCATCTTTGAGGTCCCTAAGGAACTTCAACTTCCGTTTTCTTCCGGGTTTTTTTCACGTGCGACTTAACCATCCTACAACAAATTCATAGAAACAATATTAGTAGACAAAATAATTCAAACCTAAATCATGTTATCATCCATAAACTTAAGTCTTAACGAACCCATATTCGACGTACCTATATTTATCTCTACACAAAGTTGAGGATCAAACAAATTTCAATTTGAATTTCAACAAAACAATTCTTAGTTAATATAAATCAGTTCTTATAAAAACAAATCTCCAAACAACAATATCAAACAAATCCCTAAATCAGAAACTAGAAATTACTGAAGAAACCCCTAGATTCACCTCGAAATGAAGGAACCATGTAGTTTTTGGAGAGGAAGGGTATTTTTTGGAAAGATTGCTGCAAATGAAGGAGTTCAATGCAACAAACTTTCCAGCCAATACTCCTACCTCTCTAATTTACATTAGTGAGTAAACTATGAATACGCTAATTTTTTTAGTTTCTCTTGGTTGATTTTTACTTATTACATTGTCTTTGTCTTGTGAGGAGGCTTCTTTGAGCACGGTGCTGCTGCATGACACCTTTTTCAACTTCAGGTTTGTCTACATGCATATCATATGAGTTCTTTATAATATTATGTGCTACATGCTTTGGAGTAATAGGCACATTTTCTGGGTTTTGCGAGGATTCACTGTTGCAAGTCTGGGCTTTGTATGTTCCAATGGGGGATGATAACCCGGTTTGCTTTTTTGGCATCGTATTTATGCAAAAGCACAACTTGGCAATGATACATTATAAATCAGCAAGCATTGCAATTGTTATAATGTATCATTTTCCTGTTATGTTTTTGCATGTGCACATTCAGGATTTGTTCATAGGCACATTCAGCGACATCAGTGTAAAGTTTTTCGTGATTATCAGAATCGATGGGCACATTCGGCTACCATTATCTTTGTTTTGTGAGGATTCACTGTTGCAGTACCATTAAAGTACAGAAGGGAAAAGATATGACTGTATTGGTCCTGCAAGACTCTTTTCAAAAATTGGAATAAATTCGTAATCATCAAGTTCTCATAAAATGAATTTACTCCAGTTTTTGTAAATAGCCTAGCGGGATAGGTATGCAACTACGAACAAGAGTTGTAGTTGTGTTTCAATGACGGTTTGTTTCCCATTGGTGAGTGAACTCTTATTATACCTGCTCAGAAAATCAAAATGTATGAGTATTTGGTCGAATTAGATGTATGTTGCACTTAGGTCTCCCTGTTGTAGGAGATAGTTAAGGTCAAACTTTGTTCATGCTATATTTGCTAGATGTATGAGTAGTATGGCATGTTATATAATAATAGGAGAATTGTATGGGTATTCGGCGAGTAGTGAACTTTCATGTGATTGATGGAGCTTTAGCCAATGAGAGGCTGGTGTACTCACTCTTGTATGTCAGCAGATTGCTTCTTGTTTAGAAGCAATCAACCTACACATATGAGAGGGAGTGTACTGGCTCATTTAGATATATTGACAGTAGAATTGTTTATCCTATAATGACAGCAGAATCACTTATAATACAAGATGCTTGCAGTAGTTCTTTCTTTTTTATTTGCCATGTATGCAGTTAGCATAAGTTACTATTCTACAAGTTAGTAACATGAATCACATGAATTTTGGTGAAATCACATGCTTTGCAGTAGTTCTTTCTATTGCCATACAACTCATTATCAGTTACGTTTTGTGGTGAAATTTGAGCAAGTTGTACCTTGTTCTCTCTTCCATATAAGATGAGAATTATGTCGTAGGTGTATGCCAGGGCTTCGGCCACCCACCACACAACCTAAACTGAGATGAAGCTGTTTGTTATACCCAATGTAACATGTCCCTCCTTTTCTAGAAGATAGACACATTTGACTTTTTTTTCAAACAGATAGGAACTTAATATTGGTTTTATTAAGTTTGTTAATTTTAGAAAAAAAAGTCAAACGTGCCTATCTTTTAGAACCAGAGGGAGTATTAAAATGATTATAGACAACTCTGTTAGAACAGTGGATGTTCTGTCAACTATATATAGACAACTCAAAGCTTTGTTTCATTGTTTCGCAGAACTCTCACATCTGAGGTCGACGGAATACTTCGGCGTCCTGTATATAAGCTTCTTCTGATCCAAGGTATCATTACAGAACATCACATAAACTGCAAACTGCCAAAACACACAACCTTCTAATCTAGGGGTAGTAATAACACAGGCAAAAATGTATGTATCTATTTTGCCTTGTGCAGTTTTATCAATTTAGGATTGCGAATGAGTGTAGTGAATGGATGTATAAACGGTTGTATGATTTTCAGAGTTTGAATGAAATGGTTGTGTTAGTTGAATGAGAATGGATGTATTTCAGCGGGAATGGATTGAAAGTTACAGGATTGTGATTCAGTATTGCAGGTTTAGGAATGAATTGTATTGTATTGCTGGTTCAGGAAAGAACTGTATTGCAGGTTCACAAATGAACTGTATTCCGATTCCGGAATGAATTGTATTCCAGGTTCAGAAAAGAACTGTATTCCAGGTGCAATTGCAACGCAGGGTTTGACGCTTGTTAGTGTTTATTTTTTTTTAAATAATACCGTTTCTTCTAACGATAACAGACGTTACACAAATCTGTTAGTCGAAAAAAACACGTGCCAATCCCAAAACTGTTACAGACGAGATTCCCATGGATACAAATGTTGACTTAGCCGTTAAAATTTATCTGTTACACGCCGTAGTTTAACGGGTACAGAAGTCGTTGGATCCGTTACGACAGAAGGACAGGTGGCAAACACTGAACCGTTAGAGATAAAATCCATCCGTACATTCTGTTACTTTAACAGTTAGGGTATCAGTTACGCAGACGCAACGTTGATGGCTGTTGCAAAACTGTTAAGAAAACTGCCAGCTAGCAAACGGATAAACCGTTACTGCCCAAAAAACACCGTTGGATGTTATGTTACAGTTAAGAGTTATTTATCAGTTACTGCACACTGTAACGGGTAGACCGTTACAGTAGATTGCCACGCGGCACGGTATGATGGTATTCCTCATCCGTGGCAAATAATTATTGCAACAGATGCGTGTGTTGCTGTAATTATAATTACACCAACGGCAGATCCGTTGCTGTAATTATTCCAACACTAATAATAACGGCGTCTCGGCAACGGCCACTCGTCGTTGCTTTTATTTTCTGCAACGGCCCACCGCCGTTGCTAAAAAGCTGTTTTCGTGCAGTGTCCAACTAATTTTCCAAAGCTATGATACCATTTATTTCGCTAGCTTATTCAATCCAGTCACAATCAAGGTTTCCAAAGTTGCAGAAAAACAGCTACATATCATATTAAAATTGCTTGGTGCACTCATCGGAGCAAGAGTTAACGCATTGGTCGACTTCGTCTCTACCTGCATGTATACAATCTCCAGTTTAGTTAGACACGAGGAAACTGAAGAAATGCACTCATCATAGAGGGGGGGAAAACAGAAAAGTGAGAAAGATAAAGAGAGTAAATACACCTACGAGGAGTGCTAATTAATAGATTATGAGTATCGAGGGATCATAGATCAAGAGAAAGTAAAATTGAGACAAAAGATTAACGTGGTTCGGTACGGCATTGATAACCGCCTACTCCACGGGACAAATCCCCGAAGGGAGAAATAGCATTGATCATCAGAGTTTAGAACTCTCTGAGATGGTCTTACACTTACATTAGAACTCTTATTTATAGAGTTTACTAACCTAGGAGATAACACAAAATCTCATTTACTAGGTAATAATATCTAGAAAATTGATTACATAATTATCCAGATAATTTTGACTTTATTCTCTCATTCAATCTTTATTCTGTACGTCTTCACAGCTCCACTTTATTTGCACGGTGATCACGGTCGATATCTTGTATTTATCGTGAATATATTCCAATACGCCCCCGCAAGTTGGACACGGAGAAATTCGGAGTGTTCAACTTGAACGATCACTGGAAGAAAAACTTGTAACTTCAAACAAAACACGTAAACAGAACTTGGTCTTCAATCAGATCGGCACTTGAACATAAGTATAGCAGCAACAATGTAATCATCAAAATGACTGATGAGTGGAATGTCGCGAATGGGCTAACCCAAAAATAATATTAATAGCATCTTGAAAAAGAATGCGGAAATTTGCAAGAGTTTTGAGACAAAAAATGAAGTATCTCAAAAAACTTTTAATCACTAAAATGTAGTGAATAATCATCTAGAAAGATTGGTTTAAGTGAGTACCAATACAGTACCAAAGAGATGATAACTTCGATTCAAATTCGTGGTTATAAAATCGACCATGAAATGATGAAAGGACAATCATGCCAAAAATAATGGCTAAAGACATGAAAGATTTTCAGATTTTGTAGGAGAGAAGTTGTTTCCAAAGGAAAGTGACTTCAAACAAATACATTTGGAATGTCGGTGTATAATGTCAGCTGCACCAAGTGCAAAAAAAAAAAAAAAAAAAA
>JAJJMA010079548.1:593-16123 GCA_023529015.1 Papaver nudicaule
GTCATTAGCTTCAAAATACCCAAGACTCTACTCACTGTGTCTCCAAAAACAGGTAAGCGTATTTGAAGCAAGAGCATTTAACTGGAATTTTACCTACAAAAGAAGGCTTAATGCTGCTGACTATATAGACGTTCTAGAGATCAAGCATGATCTGGGAAATACGCAACTTAAAGAGCACCAGGAAGATTCAATAGTTGGAGAGTATACTGCTAAGAAGATATACGATAAACTGATGGAGTTTCATCCTACCTGTAATTTCCAGCACCTTCGTGGTTATAAGATCATTCCACCGAAAGTGTCGTTCATAATATGGGCTGAAATGTATCACTCGGTTCCCACAAGAAGTATGTTTCAGTTAAGTGGTGTTCATTTGGTTTCAGTGGCTTGTATTCTCTGCGGTAAAAGGGATGAGATATCATCTCACTTATTCATTCATTGCGACAAAGCTAGGGAGATCTGGAATTATTTCCTAGGAGCATGGCAGATTGATTGGGTAGTTGTTAATGGTGTGGAAGCTCATCTGAGATCATGGAGGATAACAAAGTTTTCTGCCAGGCAACACAAAATATGGAAACTGATCCCTTATGCTATCATTTGGGAGTTGTGGATTGAGAGAAACTCAAGAAGACATGGTGAAAAAGCGAGAACAAAGGAGGCTATAATACGGGCAGTCAAGCAAAACATTCATCTTTGGACCAACAAGGATAAAATCTTTTGCGGTTACTCTATGCAGCAAATTCTGTTCAGCTGGGACTTGATTGTTAACACTTAGTTTCCCTTAGTTGCTCTTGCTGGTGATCTTTATGGATCAGTTGTAAATATACTCTGTAAATAGTTTTTCTTCTTTCAATATATCATTCTTTGATTAAAAAAAAAAAAAAAACTAAATAGAGATAATTTCGTCATTATGTATGAGAGATCAGTAAAAAACAAATATCAACAAAACCAAGGTTGATAATTTCCATTTCGTGAATTCTACGAGTGGATGAAGCCAAAGTTCCCAGATTTTCTCGAGGAACTGAAAAAGAATGCTGAAGATTTGGCAGGTAGACCTCCGTTGGATCCCAATAAAGACTGGATGCAATTCTTATGGTAGATTTTGTGGGTACATCTCTCTTTAAACCCACACAAGACAAGACTCGTGAATTAGGGCCGCCAAGTGATTCAAAGGCTTGGTGTACATGTCGAATGTAAGTGTAACCATGATTCCTACGAAAGTGATTAATTAAGTTTTGTAGTTTGATTAAGTTTTTGGTATCTCAAAAACTTTACCGTCATAAAGAACAGTGCATTAAAAATAAGCTATAAACACGAATACATAAAACTTTTCAAAAAAAAAAAAAAAAACAATTAAATTTCTACCAAACTAGAAAAACAAGAATAAGTAGCACATAAGTTGTCTCCACTTACCTTCATCACCGGTCAATTGAATTGTGTTGATCTAATTCTTATTTATCCAAGTGTTTTTAAATACTATCCAACCACCGGTTGATTGTTGTTAAACCAAAAATGCACATCCCATTATTTAATGCACCGGGTTGACATTCGTTGAATGTGACCTTTGGGCAGCGGCACGGCTAGGCAGTAAAGGGGCCAAAAAGTAAGCATTTTGTGAGGAGGTCCAAAACCATTTTATGGGATGTTGTTTGGGTTCATGAGGAGGTCTCACAAGTCAAAAAAACAAACTCACTAATCACCACCAGTGAACAATGGAGCTCTCCATTCCTTCTTCTCATCTTGCCACAATCTCATCTCCTTCTTCTTCTCAAGCATTAAAATCTAAAGTAAGGGTTTTTTCTCCTAATAAAAACCACCTCCAATTCCTAAACCTAAATCCTTTGCAAAAGCAGCTTATAAAAATGGAATCAAAACAAATAACAACAACAACCTGTTCTGCTGCTGCTTCTCAAGCTGGAGCCTCATTAACAGCTTCAACTTCTGGTAAGCAAAAATCAAACTTATTCCTTTTAGCCCTAATTTTTGTAAAGTATTGATTTTTAGGTCATCCCGATAAATTTCCAATACTTAATTTAGGAACAGTGAAAAGGGTTAGCTAATTCCATCAGAAAAGAAAAGGGTTAGCTAATAAGTATTCATTTTAACTAATATAGCTCAAACCACAAAAAAATATCAAAACTTCACCTTTTTCGAGTATTTGGAACTAATGGGTTCTGGTTCATTTGGTGGATTGATGAAAATTATGTTCTAGTGAATTGGCTAGGTATAGGCAGAAGCTACTCAATGTGTAGAAGAACTGGGAGTTTTTACCTTGCATGATTTATCAGTTTTCATGTGGTTGAGGGAGTGATTAAGATGAGGTCGGATAAATAATGTGACAGCTGATTCCTTCTCAAATTTTTGTTACTGATTAAGAATGTGATTTTTTGTTTTTCGTAATTTTCAGTAAATAGAGTTGGAGAAGTGAAAAGGGTGACAAAGGAAACAAATGTACAAGTGAAAATAAATCTGGATGGCACAGGGATTACTGATAGTGATACTGGTATTCCATTCCTAGATCATATGTTGGATGTGAGTATGTTTTTCCTCTTTTTACTTTATGCAGGATTTTCTGTCAAGTAGCTCAAAAATACAAGGTTTAGGGTTTATAATTCATTGTAGAATTGAACTGCACTTGCAACATGAAGCAATTTATTTTTGCGAGTTGTGAGGAGTCGACGAGTCGTTGCCTTGCTATTACAATATGAATCACTTCATCTGTTAGCTTTATTCAATGTTGCAAATGTCGGTCTTTATAGCTTTATAATTATATATGATCAATAAAGGACGGATTCCTTCGTATTCATAGAGATGGGGGACATAATACTTGATTGTCACCGTTACGACATGGGTCTGAAGTTAAGATGCTTGATAGGAGTGTAAGAGTTACAGTTTGAAGAAAGATTTGAGAAGGGTCTTATTGATAAGTACTGGATTAGGTTGGTGACAAATAAGCTTGAGTTTTCAGGTTCATTAGTCCATTGGCAGTGGTAAATTAATGTAAACTGCTAACAAGTTGGTTAAGTTCATTAATGTTGATTAAGTTTTTTTACACCAAACTAAAGAAATCCTACTTTCTTATAGTTACATGCTAGGGATGTTTTTTCATCGATTAACATGTGCGTTGTATGGCACATATGTATTAAGTGATTTTGACTGAACAAATGATACTCGTGCTGAAATAGTAATGTCATAGAGAGTCTAAGACATCAAATATCCGTCTCTTGAATTGCTGAAACTCTTTTTCTTCATGTGAAGTTTGCATGCTCCAGTCTAGATGATTCTTTTCTTGAATAGCTGATTATTTTTTTAATAATGGGGATGTGTTTATGTTTGCAGCAACTTGCTTCACATGGGTTATTTGATGTACATGTGAAAGCTACTGGTGATATTCATATTGATGATCATCATACAAATGAAGATGTTGCGCTTGCTATTGGAACGGTGAAACATCTCTAAAATAATTTATTGAGTTCATCTAGTTACTTCTTCAATTCGGTTTGAAATTTTGTTTATGCTTCTGCATTCTTATAATTTTGTTTGTTCTTTACCTCACCGGGTTATTGTGTATCGAGTTCTCACGACGTTTCATTTTGTGATATGGCAGAGCTTACTTCAGGCACTTGGGGATAGGAAAGGAATTAACAGATTCGGAGATTTCACAGCTTCTCTTGATGAATCTCTCATACATGTTTCACTGGTATACCACTGATTTTAGATTCCCTTATGTAGTTTTAGTTATTAAGAAAGAAGACCGCCACTTTAGATAGAGAAAAGCTGGTAGCTTTAGAAAAATCTCTTGTGATCGATGTGGAAAGAATACGGTTCATACTGACTCAACATGCGGGCTTACCTGTTATTTATCGTTGGTGTCTTAGTTTTAATGTTTCTTTGTGGTTGAATATTGTGGGGTAGAGGGAGCAAGGGTGGAAGCTCTCCTCTTGAGTAGCATTGACGTAGCTGTGCGTTAGTTGTTTGGAAATCAAGCCAGAAGTGAACTTTCACAGCTTTTTGGTGAATCTACGTCAGAAGTTCGGTTTCTAGTCTGCTTAACGGTTACTGTCTTGGGCATTTGCTTGCACAGATGGCACAAATAGATTGTCAAAATTGAATAGACTAGTAGGAATAAGACGATTTTACTATCATCATCTATTATCAGTTGTCTGAAATACATTCTCTTAGTTGAGCCTAGGTGTCACGTTAATCTATTCTGCGAAGTTCTTTGGTAAATCAGGTTGGATCAGAGAGTGTCAATGTTTGGGATCAACTTGGTAGTAACTCTGCAGGCCATTGATATTTTTTCCTTATTTTTTGTTGCACATTCGAGGTTATAGTTCTTTATCTGTTGCATTTCTAGCCCACTACATGTTCATCGTTTTCCCTGTTTCTTCTTTCTCTTCGTTTCCTGTTTGAATAATCCCATGATGATAGTTATCTCATTTTATTATAGTGTTACCTGCCTCAGCAAACATAAAAAAATTTACACAGATAATACTTATTTGATAAAGACACACACAGAATGATATTTTAATATTTCTTGCTTTAACATTGTAACTATATGTCTAGTTTGAATCACCTCGCTCTAAAGCCATCCACAATGGTCAAATATATTTTGCTCGCAATGGAAGTTGCTAAAGCTAAAATATAGCGTATATGCTATAATCGATTGCCAGATTTGGCAATCACAAATAGCAATCGCTACATTTGACCTGACTCGTTTTGAGGAGTGCCATCCCGGACTAGCTCTGAGAACCAGCCTTGCACTAGGCAAGCTTTGAGAACTGGCCTCACACTTAAATGGCCTAGAGAGTAGCCTGGCTTGATAAGGCTGGTTCTGAGATACTGCCTATCTACCGTACCCTATCTCAGAAGTAGCCTACCAAGATGCTGGTTCTCAAATATAGTCCGGAAAAAAATAAAATTTGTCCACTGCGAGTGATGGCTTATTAGACTCAAATCTAAAGCTAAATATAGCTTTTAATTTATCATTTACCTTATGCACATTGTGGATGGTCTAAGGAGTACATGTTACATTAGCTTAATAGGTTTTACAGTAGGACTGTAAGATCTGACATTCAGAAGTAGTTCTCTTTGGTGCAGGTGCAGGTGCATCTAATAAACATTTAAGGGTTTTAAGCAACTGCATGTCTTATACTTGATTTTCTCAGCATCTTAATTTTTTCCACATTTAATATCTGTTCGTTTAGTTGCAAGACATCTATACAGTGCTCTGGATGGATTGTTTTTCAGATGTTGGTCATATTTTTGAATATTTACACATTTCTTATCAGGATTTATCTGGAAGACCGTATTTGGGTTACGATTTATCCATACCCACTCAACGAGTTGGAAAATATGACACCCAGGTAAGTTCTAAACTTCAGGTCTTCTTCCTCAGTTTTACAGATGGTATCTAATGCCAATCTTCTGAATTGTTTCTCTAGTTGGTGGAGCATTTTTTTCAATCTCTGGTGAATACCTCTGGAATGACCCTTCATATTCGACAGGTAATGCCTTTGAACGTCAGTGTTAGATTTTAGCTGTTTTCCAATTGGTTATTCCAATGATACTGCTTCTTGGATCAAGTTTTGTACACTGCACTATTACACACGTGAAAGTTTTTCTTGTTCCCCTTGTAACGGAACATTCAAATTTGTGCCAAGTGCAGCTTGCTGGAAAAAATTCTCACCATATAATTGAGGCAACATTTAAGGCTTTTGCAAGAGCTCTTCGACAGGCTACCGAGTACGATCAACGGCGTCAAGGAAAAGTGCCAAGGTCCGACACCGTTTTTGTGACTTCATTGTTTTTTATCAACTTCATTATTTACTGTAAATCTTTGAATAATTTTTGGCCTGAAAGTTGTTGTTTTTGCTTTTTTTTGTGTGGGTGAACAGCTCCAAAGGGGTTCTATCGCGCTCCTGAACTGTGAAGTTAATGCTTGGAAGTTTGAGAATCTTTGAGGTAATCTTTTAATTTCCTCGTTGACTCGAGTCTATTTGGCTGTCCATTAACAAAATATTGCTGTAATTACATTCTCTGCAAAACCAGCAAAAGCTATTTTGCTCAACTTGTTTCTCCATGCTTCCAAACTAAAGATCCTTTCACGGTTCTCATCTGCCATTGCGATCCCTTCAAAACTGCATTGATTATCTCATTATAATGCTGGCTTTCACTTACAATCGCTAGTACTGACCTCCATTCAAACTCAACACTGTATTTCATATGCATTACTAGCTAGTCATTTGTTTCATGATGTGTAGATTCTTATTAAGTAATAGTCGATGAATGTTATCGTAGTGTAATACCTAATCTGAAAATTTTATGCTTGTTGCCGAGGTAAAGAAGCGATTATAACTTGAATCACTAACTTGAGTTCTCGTCTCATTAATCCCATCTTTTATTGCAGGAGTCTGAAGGTCAAATAATTTGACCCTGAAGACTGTACTCCAAAGTATGTACGACATCAATGATTGGCAACAGAATCAAGTTAAATCATGTATTCGTGATTGGCAACAGAAGTACAAGAGGAACCATTTTCTCCAGCTTGAGAAGCAGCAACAGATTAAATTGTCGTCGTTACTTTTTTTGATTCCATTTTTGTAAGCTTTTGTAAACGTAAACGAGGTAGGTTCGAGAAGTGGGGAGGTGGCAAGATGACACGGAATTGAAAGCTCCGTTTTGACAACTTTCCAAAAATTATGGTTTTTGACTTCCGACTTGAAGTATTTACCGAACAGTACAACAACTCGGACTGCATAAATCCGAATAACATCGGAATAATTGAGTTCAGTGGTAACCTTGATGTCCTGTAGCAACCCTTTTAGCTCTCATACCAAAGGCGGTTGTTGCAAAATAGGCAATCTTCAGATTGTTATTTCCACGAACAGAGTTTGCTTCCTATTCGTACTAGAACTAGTAATCCTAATACAGTAATAAAACCTCTACGTTAGAATAGCCTATAAATATATTCTTATAGAGGTTATTTTCATATAGAGAGTTCTGACGATCATGTTAACTATGAAGAAGAGCATGAAGAGTTCTGGACATCAGGGGAAAAAGATGAAGAGTTCTGAAGTTCAGGGAGAACAGATGGAGAGATCTTCAGGTAAGGAAAACAGATTGAAAAGAGACGAAGAAGAATTTCTTAGACAGAAAAAATTCAACCAGTTTGATGTCATCGAGAATGATGACCGCTTGGTCCTTCACTTCGACGAGGACCATCGTGCTGGTGAAGAGGATTTCCGGACAAAGAAGATCATGGAAGAATGGAGAATCCTGAAGAAGGGTCTTCCACCAACGATATTCGTCAGGGCTTACAAAGGCCATTATGACTTTTTACGAGCAGCAATCATTGGTGGAACAAGTATGCCTTATTGCCACGGCCTGTTTTTCTTTGATATCAAGTTTCCAGCTAGCTACCCGAATGAACCACCGATTGTCACATACCATTCTTGTGGTTTTCGGTTGCACCATAATCTTGAATTGGATGGGAAGGTTTGCTTAAGCCTTTTGAATACAAGTAAAAAGGAATCCGAGAAGGAGTGGAACAAGGACTTATCGAAATCGAATGTGTTGGAAGTTTTGCTGTCAATTCAAGAGCGTATATTGAATTCGAGACCTTACTTTGATAAGCCTAACAAACAGACATTGCCATTGCCTAGTTGGTTATATAACAAGGAAGAAAAATCCAAGGCTTATAATGAAGGAATTTTCGCTTTGAACTGCCAGACAATGGTGAAAATAATGCATAAGCCACCAAAGGATTTCGAGTTTTTCGTGGGACAATTTTTCCGTGACCGTGTCCGTGCAGAAGCCATTCTACGTGCTTGTCCAGGTGATCTATATCCAAAATTTTACCAAGCATTCCGGAAAGATGAGTCTCTTTGGTCCGTTTTGGAGAATTTCCAGTCTCCAGCAGCATTACTAGAGCTAGGAAAAGGTTCCAAGGCAAAGAAGGCAAAGAAGAATCAAGACGTCGAAGGTTCGAAGTCAAGGAAGAATCAAGACGTAAAAGGTCTGAAGGTGAAGAAGAATCCTGAGGTAAAAGGTTTGAAGGTGAAGAAGAATCCAGACGTAAAAGAATCGAAGATGAAGAAGAATCAACAAGAAAAAGATCGGAAGGTAAAGAAGACTACTCTACATTATGGGAATGTGAAAATTATTTTGATGTAGCGGCTCCGCACCCCTTGGATAGAGGGAGTGTGGCTTTTATAACCTTTGGATGAAGAAGTGTTTAAATGATACTTTATAATATCACACCACCCCTACATTATGTGGTAGATGATATGGTATACGATTTTCTTTGATTTCAATTCAAAGTTGTAGATGCCAGATCTGGGCTAAAATAAGTACTTTTTTTAAAAAAAAAATTCTAAATAAACAGTCTGGACAAATGGTTATTTTAATGTGATTTTAAACCTGTCACTCGATCCGGCCTAAAAAAGATGCCGGATCCTGGGACAGGCTTAAAATCACGTTAAAATAACTATCCCTCTAGACCGTTGATTTTCATTATTTTGATGCCTCAGATTTATCGAAAAATGACGCGGACTTTTTAAGAAACCCATGACCCGAAAAACTTGCTTTGTTTTACTACGTCTCTTTGTCCTTTCTGCATCATCTTTCTTTTCACGGTTTCGTCCTCCACTTCCGCAGAGAAACAAATTTACCACCGATTGATTATTTCTTTAGTTTGACATATACCCTCAAAATCAAAATCTGCATTTCAAAGTATCCTTGAATACCCTCAGAATTTGAATTTCCAAACACGCATAAGGCTAGGATCCACTGTCTTCATTGGAATCCTTAATTGTTGTACAAATGAATAAGCAATTGAGGCAAAAATACAAAGCAATATACTGCAGTTTATGGTCAACAACAAACATAACACTAAGATCCAACCACAAACAAATTCATACAGAGACAAGCAATATACTGCAGTATGAGTTCATTACTTTCAACCAATTTCATCCCAGTTTATGTGCATGAGAGAATTCCTAGCTAATTCAATACAAACCTAAGAACCATCTAAGCTAAAGAGTCAAGAGAATCATATATCATTTCTTACTTCAATTTCATAGAGATCTCTATATCAGTTGGGGGATTCAAAATTCTGAAAACTAATTCCTACATTAAAAGCCCTAGATTTGAAAAATAGAAAGAACAATTTTTATGGGTTTTTTAAGTGTAATTTCCTCCACGCGAACAAAAATTTTCCATCGATGGATGGCCATAGTTTAATTTCATTTGTTGCAGAGAGGAGAAGAATCGAAGATAGATTTTCATTCAGTTGAGAGATAAGAGAGAGAGCGAGCGTAAAAAATAAAAAAGATTTATTATTATTTCGGGTCATGGGTATCTCAACAGATTCGGGTAATTTTTCGATAAATGTGAGGCGTCAAAATGGAGAGAATCAACGGTCTGGACAAATGGTTATTTTAATGTGATTTTAAACCTGGAGGAAGGATCCTGTGACATGGTTAAAATGACACTATCTTGACATTGTGTCGCAATTTTTTTGATAACTTTCAAACGACAATCAATTTGAAGCTAATTTTTTGGAACTACATTCTTCTTATAGAGCTTTATATTCATACCAAAAATGAACGCATTCCTATATGTATAGAACCATCATCTACCAGTTGTCGTTTTAACCGTTGAATCAAAAAACTAACCAACTGTTAGTTTTGAAAGGTGTAGAAGGTGGTGTTATACATCTCGAAATGCGCTCATTTTTGGTATGAACATAGAGCTCAATAAGAAGAACGTGCTCCCAAAAACTTAGCTTCAAATTGATTGTCGTTTGGAAGTTATCAAAAAAATTGCGACACAATGTTAAGATAGTGTCATTTTAACCATGTCACAGGATCCTTCCTCTTAAACCTGTCACTCGATCCGGCCTAAAAAAAAAAGAACTCTCATTGCTATGTTTTGAAGCTTTACATTTTGCGGACCAATTTACCCCTATTTTTAATATCTTTGTGCTTTATAACAAAAATAATTGAGGGCAAAATGGTAATAAAATTCAAATTTAAAATATAATTATTAATTGTACCTTACTGCAAGAAAACAGTGAAAGAATGTGCGTGCTGCAGGCCTACTAGTCGTAAAAAGGCAAAGGCACCTCTTGCGCTACATTGCCATTGCTTATTTTTTAAAAACTAGTCATGGAGAAGTGTAAATTTGGTGTAAGAACAATTGGACAAATTAGCATCTTCAAATATGAGCGTAATTGGAGTATCACATAAAAATGGTCAAATTAGCCGTTGGGTAGGGTGAGAGACCATATCTCGCTCAAGACAAACGAGACACCAAGTCTCGCTTAAGTTAGGAAGCGAGACAGTAAATTTGTCTTGCTCGACTCCATCTTTACAGTCTCGTTTCTCATCTCTGAAAAAATTTCTTATGGAGCCTTTCCTTTGGCCGCACTTTTATGTTAAATCATTCCACATTTCCTATCCACTAGATCCAACTTGATCAACCTTCTATAACAACAATCAAATTGAATATGAAGCAGTGCCAAAGAAAGTAAAACATCTCACCCACCCTTTCCGTCACCATTCTTCCTTTGATATGTATCCTCTATCTCAATTTCGTCCTCCCATGTCCACCTGATGCTTACCTACCTTCTCTAAATCTTCCTCCTTCGTTTTTGGTTCTGTCTTGGACCAGTTTCTTCGATCCAAAGGCTGGGGTATCGTGTTCTTCACCTAATCTCGTTTTTTCTATCAACTATTTTAGATTTTTTGATTGTGGTTGAATTATTACTACAATTTCCATCTTATATTTGATAGAATTACCTTTGTTTGTTGTTGATTCCATGAGATTCCAGCTGAGTTATGACCGAGTTATCACTACCTTGCACCTTGACTCTGTCTTCTGACTCGCCCTGTCCACCCATTCTTAACCATCATGAACTATCTAGCTTGGAATTGTCAAGGATCTCATACCCCGGCTACGATTTAGAAACTGACTAAATATACCAATAGATACAAACCAGACTTGGTTTTCCTTTCAAAGACTATTGCTACTGAACCACATATACGTTTCCTTTGCAACAAATTGCGTTATGATCATTATTTCTTAGTTCCCTGCAATGGTCGTAGCGGGGGTTTGTGTTTGTTTTGGAATAAACAATTATAGGTCCAAATTCTCCTGGCAAATCAGAGTTTCATCCACAGTCGCATTGAATCACAAGCCACTACGACACCTTGGTTTTTTACTGGTATGTATGCCCCCCCCCCAAACCAGGCGGCGCGTTGGAACTTATGGAGGAACATTCACACGCTATTACATGACCCTCAACTCCCTTGGCTGGTCATGGGGGACTTCAATGAATTTGTAGCTCCGCAGGAGAAGAAAGGTGGCAGACCTTTTGTTAGCACATAAGCAACCTTATTTCTGGATTTCATTGATCATTATGGTCCCATTGATCTGGGGTTCAAGGGCACACCTTTCACATGGACAAATAGGCAGGAAGGTATGGATATTATAATGGAACGTCTTGATAGATGCTTATGTAATCAACTTTGGCTGCAGGAAAACCCTCATGTATTGGTTACACACCTACCAAAAACCGCATCGGATCATGCCCCACTACTGTTATAGGAGAAAGTTATCCTTAAACCTAGAACTCGAAGATTCCAGATTAAGCATCTTTGGTTCCTCCATCCCCATATGAAGCAAGTATTCATTGAAGCTTGGGACCAAAATCAGAACCCCAACCCGGGAGTCAACATCATCCTTAAATCGGAATCTACTGCAACAGCCTTGCAGAATTGGGATAGGGCAACATTTGGACACATTCCGTCGCTTATTCAGGGAGCTGAAAAGGAGATACATAAAGCGCAGACGATGTGTGCCACAACCACTGGGGATGACCTTCAGTTCTGGTTGCAAAGGGAAGAAGAGTTCCGTAACTCTCATACCATGTTATCCAACTGTCTTGCGGCTTACTGGCGACAGCGATCGAGAGTACAATGGTTCTTGAGGGAGACTTAAACACTACATTCTTCCATACAAAGGCTACTATTCATAGAAGCAATAATTACATTCGTATGTTACTTTCCGATACAGTTGGTTGGATTATGGACCCAGAGGAGATTGCTACCACCATGGTCTCACATTTCCAAACGCAATACCTAGGCCAGCAGTCCACTCTCCAGCAAAATCTTCTTCAGTGTGTCTCCAACAATATTACAAGTAGATAATCAAAAGTTCTCTTACTACCTGTATCATCTGAAGAAGTTTGCCAAGCGCTGTTTTCTATTGGCTCAGACAAAGCACCTGGACCTGATGGGTTTACTATTAAGTTTTACAATTTTTTTGGGGACATCAAAGGTACACACATATTTGAATTGGTAAATCACTTTTTTTGTCCACAATGAACTACATGAATCGATTAACAATACGAATATTGTGCACATCCCCAAGAATGACAACCCAACCTTACCTGAGCACTTCAGGCCAATCAGCCTGTGCAATGTGGTCTATAAGGTGATTTCCAAGATCCTGGTATGGCACGACTCAGACCTCTGCTACCATTTTTTATTAGCCCATTTCAGACGGCTTTTGTTCCAAAACGCTCAATTCATGAGAACATTGCTATTGCGGCTGAATTATTTCACCACATCCGAAAAACTACGATATCCTCCATTCTGAAGATTGCTCTCAAGCTGGACATACACAAAGCTTACGATTATTTAGATTGAAGCTTCATGACCACACTGCAGACAATGGGTTTTCCACAGCGCTTTGTTGACTACATCATGACTTGTGTTACTTCGGTCACATACTCCGTCTTAGTTAATGGTTCTCCACAAGGACGTATATAACCTCAGAGAGGACTAAGATAGGGGGATCCCTTATCTCCGTATATCTTTATTTTATTTTTTATTTTTATGCGAAAATAAGCTTCATTAATTATAGGATAAATTGTCTGACAGTAGAAGATTAGAAAGTAAAATAATAGTAACATCACTGCATGACTCAGACATAGAGTTCTTTCGTGCATGCTTAGCTAAAACATCGACACATTTATTTGCTAGTCTATTAATATAACTAAAACTTGAAGAACTGATTTTAGATAAATTGAAAGGTATATCCTCTATAACTCCTCTATTTTGCCAAGCAACCGTACAAATGATACCCTTAATAGCTTTTACCACTCGCTCCGCATCTGATTCAAATTGAACCTTACTCCATCCCATGCTAGCTGCCCAATCCAATGCTCTTTCAGCAGCCATGCATTCCACAGCTTCAGCGTCTACATCTTCTCCGATGAAGAGACATTTTGAGCCAACATGTCTACCTGCAAAATCACGAGCAATTAGTCCAACTCCACCACGTTTGTTACTGCTAGAGAATGATGCATCACAATTAATCTCAATGCAATCCCTATCCGTCTTGAGCCATGCATAGTTATTATTGTTTGTATGTACTGAATGACTGTAAATCTGCTTCCTAGCTCTGACAGAGTCTGCATTAGCAAGGAAACTGTTAATGAAGGACAAAAGAATGTCAGGATTAGTAGTTTTTCTTATCAAAAACCATCGCGCATCTCTCTTTTTAAAGATGTCAGGAAATAATAGCCATCCTAGACTTGTCAGCATCATCCAAGTCATCATCTTCCAACCACTCTATGATCCACTGTCTGAGAGAGTTCTAACTCCCTTCACTTGTTCTAAGGCCCATAGTTTTGAACCATATCATTCGAGCAATAGGACAATCAAGAATAATGTGCTTAGCAGATTCCAGGGGATGGTTGCATCTATCACATTTCTTGTCTTCAATATGAACATGTCTGCCATTTCTCTCTTTGGAAGATAGAATATCTTTGACACACTTCCAAACGAACATCTTCACTCTAGGAATAGTATCAAGATCCCAAATCTTCTGCCAGTAGTTGTTGCTGCTAGGTCTGTAGTTATGGCTTTTCTTATGAAAAGACGAGGGTACCGAGTACACCACCAATCTTTTATTTTAGTCCACCTATAAGTCAAACCTTGACTGGTTCCTGAAATCAAGAACTCAAGAACAAGATCTCTTTCAGATCTGATTGATTCACACAAGGGAGTCAATACGAGAATCCGAAAGACTATGTCAACCAACCAAGTACGATACTTTAATTATATAAGATGACTCAAATATAATGTGGAAGTAAAGTAAAGTACACACAAGATTTTGTTAACGAGGAAACTACAAACTCGTAGAAAAACCCCGGGACCTAGTCCAGTTTTGAATACTCTTAAGAATTAAGCCGCCAACACACCTACTCTCAGACTTCGGACTAGATGGTGCAGACAATATGACCCTAATACGACTATTAGTCACAAAGATTTCCCCTCAGTATTCCTACGCCTCCAACCACAACAAGATGGTCACGCACATGTAATCCCTTACGTAAACATACGCCCGTTACTGTCTTATGCAAGAGTTGCCTCACAGCCCGTCGCGAGGACTATCGCTACCCGACCTCCGATCGGACGATTACAACCTTATGGACAACAACCAAATAGCTGCAGGACAAATCGATAGATGATATCCTTGGTAACTAACAGATATTTCACCGAAGTCTTTTCACACCAAGAGCGAGGATATTAAGTTTACTTAGGCAATAAACACCTCGAGATATCGATCAAGGTTTCAAAACCTAAACTCCCGAAAGAGTAACCTTGTCGTCCCAGTTGGAATCAAGCAGATAGTTGTAGCAAGTACGAAATGATATGACCGTGAAGAACGATGTACCTGGAAAGAAAAAATCCAATAACAAAGATCTTGATTCCACTCACTATCTATAGTTTAGGCCCACAAACCGAAAGCGGCTTGCTGAAAAATCCAGGTTAATAGATAAAGAGTATGTTATAATCACAACGATCTTGAGTGGCCTTATATCAGAAGAGAAGGACCTTAGAATAAACAAGATCGTTAGGTTTGATAGACGTGATAGAACAAAACACAAGTACAATACAAAGAAGACTAGTAAACATAAACTAGTTTCCCGTAAGAGGTACTTCTAGGCTTCTCGATCCCGAGAGAAGACTTTCGCGCAATTCTAGACCGAGAGCAAAAGCTCAAAGGTAACTGAAAAGAAAAGCGGCAACACAAGCTAACAATTCCGAAGAAGAGCTTGGCCAAAGGGATTAAAGCTTTCAGGAGAGATACCACTCCTATTTATATTGACTAAGGTTTTAGCTTTGAAATGAGGCAAAGTTTAATTTCGGAAATTCCACAAAGCACATTTACATAATAGTCTGAAATTCCCCATTTAGTCTCATAGCATTTAATGAGAACTAATACTCTAGCATTTTACATTTAAGAAAAATATATTCCATAAAGAAAATATATTTTCGAAACATGTTTAGCCAAGAGAAATCAAAGCAAATAATATCTTAAGGTATATTTGGATATTTCTTATTAGATCGAAATATGGTGCTTCCCAAATATGATCCCTGGGAAAGATCTCAATTCGAAAACGTGTCCTTAGTTTCGAAAATCTCCTTAGATATTATTACTTCGAAATGTCGTCACCA
>JAJJMA010079581.1:0-11573 GCA_023529015.1 Papaver nudicaule
TCTCACCCTATGCACAATTTCAAGGTAAAACATGTGTTATATTCCGACTTTAATATCACGCATTTATTTTAAACCAAAAACATGAGCAGTGGGAAGTTTCGCTTGCCACTACTTCCTTGAGTTCGATTTAAGGATGAAAAACACACGCAAGGATGAAAACACAGCAGTGTAGTTATCTAACCTTGGATTCATCTGACAGTCGATATTCCACAAACTTTGCCCATGATTCTCTGTCCACTATGGTTTTGTATTTTTTGGGAACTGTTCGTGTCAGGTTCTTCTTATGCAGATTGGGAACTATATACTTGTCGGCTAATTCCCTTCTGAAATCTCGCAGCTTTACGGCGAGATGCTTCATCGTTTCTTTCCTTCTGGACTCATCGATGTCATAACACTTCTACGGTAATATTAAAAATGGCATGTGAGATATAAGTACAAAACATACATGATGAATAAAGATGGCAAGAAAGATAAATTTGGTTGTATGAATCAGTAGTTGCTTGCCTGTATCTTGTCCCACATTGTATCCTTTGCCTCCTGGGGAACATGCTTCCATTCTAGTACATGAACTCCAACTTCTCTCCTGACCAGGTTGCCCAGGAACCTATTGAATTCTGGTCTACAACCACTTGAGGTTCTTTTAATCTCATAGCAGCTTAGTACATGTTTCTCATTGTCATCCGAGTGTTCTTCGTGCTCAACAAGCATATAGTCGAAAAAGTCCTCCGAGTGTTCTTCGTCCTCGACAAGCACAACGTCGGAAAAGTCCTCCGTGCCTTCTTGGTCATCGACAAGAATTTCGTCGATAAAGTCCTCCGAGTGTTCTTCGTCCTCGACAAGCATATAGTCGAAAAAGTCATCTTCTGCCATAACCTAAACTGTGCACGTACAACAAAGGGTTAAAATATGAGCTTATGTTGATTAAGTTTTAACCGAGCAATCACAACAAAACAATATATTTGCTGAAATTCTTGCAACAATTAAAAAACAAATTTTGGATGTAACAGGTTTATATGAAATTGAAATATGAATAGCATGTCTGAAACCTATTATTACATTCTAAATAAACATAAACGCGACCCCAGAAGAAAAAAAAAATATACTAGCATCACTTGTATTCATTCGGGAACGTGTAGAAGAACTAATACCATACGCGCCCTAGCTAATTAGCATTGGTCCTGCCTTTCTAGATACTCAGTAGTTCATCAGAACATATGTAAAAGACCATGATTCATACAACTTAACCCTAGAGCAGCATTTTGATACAACAATCCGGATTGAAAAACATCATATGATTATCAGTTACTTGTCAAGAAAAAGAAAAAATAAACTGATTTTTTCCTTCAAATAAATATTAAAACCAACATGTATATATACTGCAACATGATACTATAAAACATGACTTGTATTAAATAGAGAAAGGGTTAAAGAGATAATAATACCAGTGTAAGAACCGGTCAGAGAAAAGTGATGAATCCCTGTGAAGATGAGTTGAGAGCAGATTTGTTGTTTCCGAAAAGATAAATCGGGTTTTAAAGTAAAACATAACTTTAAAATGGAGCCAAAACACCAGGCGGGAATCATCCCACTCTGAGAATTTTCGTTTGATTTTCATACCGCCAAAAATTTTGGCTGAAATTATTTGGGGTTGCCTTTTTGATCTTAAGAATTGTAACGAGAAAGTTTTTAGATTTCGGGTAACCAACATGGTTAGTTTCCCTAGTTTTTAGATTTACAGCCAATAATAAATCAGAGAGAATATTGGGTGGTTATCTCCATTAAATTTGGGGAATTATTTTCCCAAAATATCGATATATAATTCCCTATATTCAACAATTTTCACCGGATATTGGCAAGTAATTAGGAGGATCCATTGGAATTTTGAATTTATTGGTTGTAGCTAGGAGCAAGATAAAAAGGTAGGTCGCTATTTTTGGATTAATCTGAATAGGGGTGGGGCTCATAAATGTGATCGTCACCCGTTAAATTATAATGACTACGTCCACATTGGAGTTTATTTCTACGTCAACAGAGTAACCGTCTCAACAGTTATATATATATATATATATTTATTTATTTTTGAAACAATAACAGTTATATTTCTGAATACTGAACTTTGAGGCATACTGGATACCGTTGTTTCCAAAAACAGTCGGTGAAAAAGCAAGCACAAACTATTGATACTTGTATAAACTATATTGGATTTCGTTGGCTTAACTCAGCTCTAAGAGTTTGCAAAAGAAGATATAATACAGACCATTTATCGTCTAAAACACATGCTACCAAAAAGAAAAAAAATTGTCTAAAACATTATTTTTTTAGCTTTTTCCGTGCATTCTCCAAATCTGGATGATCATTTGATGATAGCATCTTAGCAAAGTTCCTTGTATTCTTCGGTATCCCATATGGAGTTGCGACTTGCGTATACCCTGCGCCCGCTATTGATAACTTTCACATTCTGTAGATCCTCTGGTACTATCTTCCCTTCAAGAGTAGCATCTTTTGTTTGCTTCTCAGTAATTTGTTTTGCTTGACTGTTGTCATAGACTTCTGTTTCCTCCACATCCTGTGAATTCATTGGACATGATAAGACAGTGATCAACTCATTTATCCAACAATGTAACAAGTAAATAAGATACTGCACACTGCAGAATTAACTCATAACCAAACTGACAATCCGTGATCTTCACTATCATACATGACGCATACTGTTGATAGCATATTGTTTCTAAATATCCTCTTTACAAATACAAAAACAGTAAATTATGTAAAAACATACTCACCAAATAATAAATCTCATCTGCTGGTCAAGCAATCATTCTTCCATGAGCCTGCTCTAATCTTTTACGACCTCCAGTTCGTATGGGTAAACAGTAGTTTGGAAATAATACTTCTTCAATCCGAACTTGGCGGCAGATAACCTTTTGACCTGATCCATATAAGGTCTGTATTGTCTGAAACGGGAAAGTTGTTCCCCTAGCTAGGACGTGTGCCCTAGATTCTGCCCATAAGTTGCATTTTACACCCTACAGAAATAGATGGCACACGACAATCGCATAAAGAGAAACCTCTTAAACAATATATATTTGATTGACTTAAAAAAAAACATACGCATACGATTCGTTTCTTGGTAATGTTGTTCTTGTAACTTCACTATCTCCTTGTGTTTCCCAGATCGAGTCTCCTTTCTCCGAGATCACTTTTCAGAGGATGGATCCTGTGCTTTTGGTTTCTTTTGTTTTTTCCCAGAAGTTGGCCGAGGTACCTGCAACAATAGAGTAATACGTATTATTTAACCATGTATCTTTTTTTTCAGTGAATAAAGAGAACAAGCCAGGCAACCAACCTCTGAATTGAAAGTGATTAGAAATTTGGGCCATAAAATGAAACAACCACTAACTAATATCTTGACCTCATCATCGGGTATGGGTAATTTGCAATCTCTCTGTAGTACTTCCTTAACCCAGACTTTGTAGCAACTCATTTTCATCACGCGGTGACGACAACGTACAATATGCTCGTGAACCTGTGAGACGTAAGCCATACCTCTAGAAACAATTTCATTTTCATTAGACAAAAGGTCGCAACTTCTACCCTGCATAGATACATGGCACATGAAAATCAGAAGAGAATTACAAAACAATATACATTAAAAAGACTGCAAAAGAGGACATATATTAACTCTTTCTAGTGATTCACGACTCTGGTCTGGTCCAGCAGATTCACGGCTTCTTTGTGTTTTCATTTTTTGTATATGTTTCCCAGTCTTTTTGGAAGGCTTCCCGTCTGCTACTGTCTTCTCAGCATATGGATTTGAATGCTCCCCAGTATTAGATTGATCCGAAAGATTGCTCAGTCGTTAACTTTCTTGTGAAGAGGACGGGAGACTTTCAGTATTATCCTGAAGTGTTGAAGTTGAACATTGTTGCCAAACATTAGATACTGTGCGCAAATCTAATAAAAAAGTAAATCCAGTCTCTTAAACACTGTCTAGTCAGTGAAGATACTCTTACCTTTCTTACAGAATTTTCCAGTATATTAGCCAAAGACTCGGGTAGTTCTATTCCTTGAGCAAGAAGTGCTGCTGCTGCATCCTGCATCACTGTTTTCATTTGCCCCACTTCTTGATCCTTCGATTTCAGCTGCAGCTGCAGCTTCAGTTTATTGGTGCTATCTTTCAAGGATTTCCTTGGTCGCTTGGAGTCCCTCCAGTAATTTCCTTGAGTGACTCCGGAGCCGACCCCTCTGACACGCCCACCATGTTCATTGCCCAAAACAATTGTCAGGGGATCCTCTCTCGGACCAACCTTTGCAACTCCCTCTCGAATATTCTTATGCAACTCGGCATGTGCACAATATTGAGTCAAAATGTGTGTTATACTCTGACTTAAATATCGCGTGTTTACTTTAGTGAAAAACATCAGCAGTTGGAAGTTTCGTTTTACTTACAATTCTATCCGCTACCTCCTTCAGCTCTTTCTCCTTTTCAGGGATTTTTCCACCAACCTCGCGCGCCTTCGTCCACATAATATGGCGATCGGGAAGTACATTGTTGGAAATCACTTTGTCTTTGATCTAGTACTTGAAACAAACGTAAGGGTGTACCGAATACACGAATAATGATACCCGAAAGTAAGACATACATTATTTTCCAAAGCTTCTTATTTATGGCAACATTAGAATACATTGTATAATATGAGTATTATGATATGAAAGAGGCAGGTTATATGCAGGTACAACTAGCATGGAAAATGAAACCGAAATTCAATTGACCATGTCTGACATGGACAGATTTACAGTGCGGTATATAATTAAACAGTGGACTTACTAATTTTTCTCTCAAGTTAGTGTATCCTCCTCGTCCTAACCGGTGTGGAAACTTGAGTTGCGCCTTTGACTCTTTTGCCTTTGCAGATATAGGCTTGCAGTGCAGATATAAAGAATTTCATAACTATATTAGACTAGGGAAATAAAAGAAAATAAAACGACGATAAAATACAACAATGTGTATTATCTAACCTTGAATTCCTCTGACAGTCTATATTCCACGAAATTGGCCCATGATTCTTTAATGATTGGTATTTTGTTGGAACTTTTTTCGCCAGGTCTTTCTTATGAGGATTGGGAGCTATATAATTTTTGTACAGATGCCATCTGAACTCTCGCAGTCTCTCACCAAGATGAATCATCGTTTGTTTCCTTCTAGAGTCGTCAATGTCATAATATTTCTAAGGTAAAATTTAATTGTCTGTTAGTAACATTTAGACAACAGAAATGATGAATAAAGATGGAAAGAACATTGCTTGTATAAATCAGTAGAAGCTTGCATGTATCGTTTCACACATTGTGTCCCTTGTCTCCTGTTTCACATTCTTCCATTTTAACACTCGAAGTCCAACTTCTCTCCTGACAAGGTCGCCTAAGAAACTGCTGAATTCTGATTTAAAACCACCTATGGTCCTTTGATACTCGTCAAAGCTTAATTGATGTTTCTCCCCGTCACTATGTCGGTCGAAATCCTTATGCAGCTTTATCAATTTGGTTATTCCCCTCAGATTCTTTTTTTTAGGGCTTCCTTCTTGAATATGCTCTCCTTGTTATATGCCGTCGTTTGTTTTTGAAATATAAGTACAGCTTATGAAACTTGTGTTGTTGTGTTTTTCCGTGGGAATCTCATAAATATTAGAATAAATAGTGAAGGAAGATGAAAGAGTACAAGATTTTTTAACACTACCAGTTTGTTCTACAAATTCAAAAGTTTCGAATTCTTCTCCGGATTCGTCTCCATATCCATCCTCTCCATCAGTTTCTATGCCTTCATCTTCAACATCATCATTTCTTCGATTTTCTTCAGCATATGCATCAAACTCACTATCATTAGGAAAAACCTCATCTTCTGCCATAACCTAAGCTGTGTAGGTGCAACAAAGGAATGAATATGAGCTATTTATCTTTCAACAAAGGAATTGATTAACTTCTAACGGAGTGTTCACAAAACAATACATGTGTTAAACTACTTGAAATAGTTTGAGCTATTTATCTTTCAATTTTTTTTCTGCAATGAATTAAAATGCTGGCGTAGGTGAATATCTAGAATATTATCGGTAGGTATAGTCGAGAAGTAAACCATTGATTATCAGTTACATGTCAAAAAAAAAAAAAAAAAAAAAACATGATTTAAAACATGACTTGTTTTGAATCGAGAATGGGTTAAAGAAATAATACCAGTCTAAGAACCAGCCAGAGAAAATAAATAAATCCCTGTGAAGAAGATGAGTTAGTAGACTTGTGGTTTAGGAAAAATATAAATCTAGTTTTAAATGTCGAATGGAGGAGAAAGTAAAACTTAACTTCAAAATGGAGCCAAAACATCAGGCGGCGGGAATTATAACGCTCTGAGAAATTTCGTTTGATTTTCATCCTGCCAAAACAAGTGGTTGAAATTTTGGGGGTTTTGATCTTTAAATTGTAAGAGGGTTTCAATATTCCGTGTAACAAAAAAAAATACATATTTTTGGATTTATAGCCAATAATAAATTAGAGAGAATATTGGGTGGTTATCTCCCTTAAATTTGGTGATTTGTTCCCAAAATATCAATATATACTTCCCTACATCTCTAATTTACACACGGTGCGTATCGTCTATGCCACAAATTATGTGTGCCAAATGTGCCAACCCAATAGGGTTGCGACACATGTCAAGTTTTGTTATAACCAAAATTCAAGCTTGAATTTCCATTTTTGTTCTATGTCAATTAGGTAACCTAATTAAATCTAATATTTCCTAAGCTTTTTTAGGAGAGATAATTAATATCAAGATTAATGTTTATCAAATTTATTAAATATAAATATACAAAAAATAATTATCGAATATACTATAGTTATTTATTATTATTGAGTTGTGTTTATCTGCTCTGTTAAAATTTTAATTGTTAATTGTTTTTTTATTTGATGGAACTTGATATGCATGTATGATTTCATGATATGCTAATTGTTTGTATATATATATGTATAATTATCTCTCCTAAAAAATCTTAGATTTTATAACCTTACCTAATTAACATAGAACAAAAATGGAAATTCAAGCTTGAATTTTGGTTATAACAAAACTTGACATGTGTCGCAACCCTATTGGGTTGGCACATTTGGCACACACAATTTGTGGCACATTTGGCACAAGAGTTTAGCAAGAAAGTAGGAGGATCCATACGAATAAAACATGCGAGATAAAAATATTGTAAGATATTATTAAATATGCTTTAAAAGATTAGGTTAACAAAAAGATTACAAAGATTTTATTTTGTTTTCTTTTAATTTTAGAAAAAATACAAGAACTGTTATAGGGCCTAAGGCCCATGGATGTGCGGTCCATATAGTTACTTAGGGTTTTCCTAAAAGATTATATATCAAAACTAAAATACAAAAGGGTACTACCAGTCATTTCTAAAACTAAAATATATTGGTACTAATTATATCAATATAATTAACTTAAAACGGTTTTGAAGAATGGAAGTTTTTTTAGGTTATGTGTCAGTTTTTAAGAGGGGGTGCATACAATGAGTATGCAACCGGGGTCTCATATTAGACGTACTGGAATTTGAATTGTTCGTGTAACAGTTTATGACTGGAAGACATATAAAATGAACAAAGCATGCATGTAGAAAGGGGCAAGATAAAAGGTGGGTCACAATTTCGACGGTAGAAAATTGGTTGGATACTCATATTAGACGTACTGTAATTTGAATTGTTCGTGTAACAGTTTATGACCGCAAGACATATGAAATGAACAAAGCATGCATGTAGAAAGGGGCAAGATAAAAGGTAGGTCACAATTTCGACGGTACAAAATTGGTTGGATACTCATACGAAATCAGGAATGAATGGACGCTTCATAATGATTCTGAAATTTTGAAAATTTTGATGGACGGTGAAAAATTGGTTTGGATACTCGTACGGAATCAGGAATGAATGGACGCTTGATAATGATTCTAAAATGGACGGTGAAAAATTGGTTTGGATACTCATACGGATTGAGGACTCTTTGTGCTAACTCAAACTCTTGTATTTGTTTTTTTTTTCTTATGCAACCTTCGATACGACAAATTATTATCGGGCAAAAATCTGACTTGGATACGAAGAAGTGAATGCATTAAGCAAAATATAATTAGGTTAGTGTTTTGACGTAAAATTCGACTTACCACAAGACGTTAATAAAGAAATCGACTTCATAATATGGCTTTGGTGCTTTGATGAACAAAATCGACTTATACCGCTATTAAGAAAAATATCATTAGGTTTAGTGTTTTGAAGTAGAAGCTGATCGACTTATCACAAGACGTTATCAAGAAAAATATCATTAGGTTTAGGGTTTTGACGAAGAATCCGACTTATCTAAAGACGTATTTAAGCAATGTACGAATACTACTTATAGATTTGCTTCTTTTGACGAAGAATTTGACTTATCAGTAGACGTTATCAAGAAAAATATCAATAAGTGTAGTGTTTCGACGAAGAATTCGACTTATCACAAGACGTTGATTAGTAAGCAAAATATGATTAGGTTAAGTGTTTTGACGTAGAATCCGACTTATCACTGTTGATGGTGGTTTTTGGCGAGGAGGTCACAGGAGTAATTTCGCATCAATTTCTGGCGTCCTGGAATAGCTCGAGATAAGGTATGAATTTATTTTATAATAGGGATAAGATATTTAATTACCATTAACTGTATTTTGATATCTCACGACCCTAGCCTAGTAGCATGGTCCATATCCCTAGCCTATACGTAAAAATACCTACGCATGCGCATTAGCCTAGCTCATGCTCGAGCCAAACCCTAGGCAATTCACGCCATAAACACTTGGATGTACACGGCCATTCCTTGGCCTGATTGTGGGTATCCACGGCCATCTCCTTCGCCAAGCTTGGATACCCACGCCATTGCATTGGCCTAGCTTTGGGTATCCACGACCATGCCTTGGCCTAGTTTTGGATGCCCACGCCATTATCTTGGCCTAGCTTTGGATGCCCACGCCACTTCCTTGGCCTAAATTTGGGTATCCACATCTTTTAGCTCGCCTAACCCTTGGAGGCCCACGGCCACTCCTTGCACTCACCTTTGGACGCTCACGGCCACGCCTTGGCCTGATTTTAGGTGTCCACACAATCCCTAAGCCTAATCCTTATCCCACGGCAATCCCTAAGCCTAATCCTTATCCCACGGCAATTCCCTTATCCTTATACTCACGTCGTCCCTCCCCTCCATGCTTGGAGGCCCACGACCAATCCCTGCCTTAGCTTTTGGATATCCATGCCTTTAGCCCGCCCTAGTTTTGGATATCCATACCTTTAGCTTGCCTTGGTACTTGGGTGCCCACGCCACCTCCTTGGCCTGATTTTGGGTACCCACACCATTAGCTTACCCTAACTTTGGATACCCACGACTATTGGCTTGCCTTGGCCTTTGGATGCCCACGGCCATGCCTTGGCCAATTCTTTGGGTGTCCACGGCCATGCCTTGGCTAATTCTTTGGGTGTCCACGACCATTCCTTGGCCAAACTCTTGGAGGTCCAAGGTCATGCCTTGGCAAAATATTGGAGGCCTTATGGCCATGCTTAGCCTAATTTATGGGGGCCTTATGGTTTTCCCTCGCCTAATTTGTGGAGGCCTTATGGCTTTCCCTCACTTGTACTCATGGAGGTCCATGGCCGTCTTCTCTCTCACGGCTATCTTTGCTCCCTTGGAGCTAGAGTATATCTTTTCCTAGCCTCCCCTCTATTTATGGGTCCCACTGATCCAAATCCTAGAGGATTATGGATTTTATTGAGTCCATAATACTCTAGTTTCCTAATCGAGCTCCGAAATCTGACAGCTCACGTATTTCTTCAATGGACGATTTTACAGACCAATCCGTGAACAATTAGGAGGCGCTTCCTTCACGAAAGTTTTTCCTCTGTGAGTTCCCTACAACATACTAAAAATTCGGAATTTTATCGAATATAGGCTGGCCTGGGCGATTTTATGAATGGATAACATGCAAGCTGTTCAGAAATCCGAAAATAACATAAATGTTATGGCTTATCTTTTGCGTCCTATGCCTAACTTCCCAATAAGATTATTATGCCATGTAACATGGATTATTATAATTATTGTGGCCTATCTTTAGGTCTTATATTGGCAATGCTTATGCATTCTTGATGATGGCTACGCTGTGATAGCATCATTCGTCTGTTTATCCTGATTATGGACTTGCTTCTATAAATCAGTGCTATAATTCTTAATCATGGCTCATGGCTATGACTTATATTATTTTGGACATTCATATGTCTTCATTACTCAGAGAATTGGTGCATTACATGCCACAAGCCAATTTCTCATATTTATGGCAAATTGAAAGTCGTATTTATTTGACTATTACCACATTGAGTTGCTGAAATCCTCTCAGTCTAAATGGCGATTGCATAGCTCAATCCTTAGACTTATCTTATCTTATCAGTCTAAATGGCGGTTGCATGGCTCAATCCTTAGACTTATCTCATTGGTTTAAATGGCGATTGCCCGGCTCAATCCTTAGACCAAATCTCAAAGAGATTTACAAGCTTATCGCTTAATCTCTATCTTTACGCAAAGTCCTGAGTTTACCAGTACTTGGTTCGACTTGCACCTAGTCATCTTTGACTTAACAAATATTTAACAAATCTTACGAGAATCAAGATTAGTTACATGGGGGGATATTCTTTAGGGTTTTGGTTTGGCGGTCTACGACACGTGTGATTGCAACAGCTATCACTCAACGGGAAAGACACTAAGTCGTGTGAACGTTGCTGGAAAGATGGGATAAGGTAGTGGGTTGTTAGTCTTCCCTATTATTAGGCGCAAGACTCTTAACAACTGACCCCACTCATTCCTCACTCCCACTCTTCCACTTCTTCCACTTCTTACGAGATCAATTGGAATTCTATTGCTATAAATAAGTCACTCGACCAGTTTGGAAAGACAGTTCAAGTTCAACAGAACAAACAGTTTAATTCAGTGCAAGTATAATCAATCTGTCTTATCGATAATTGATTAACTCTTCTCATTCAGCATTCAATATCTAGTGAGAACTGAATATCCATTCTTATTTAGCAATTTAATCATCAACATCACAGAAATCATAGCAATTCTCTGATCTCATCTTTCTCTGCTTCCCTCCCTAAACCAACCCTATATCCTCTTCTTGTAACTGAAGCAACACTCGAACGGCCATTTCTTGGTTTAGGCGAGTCTTGTTCGATCTTGACCTCTCGAATACCATGACAACTTCTTATTACATCATCACACTTCACACTTTACCCCTCAGATTCTCTTTATTGTTTTACACCTAAAACAATCACAAGACGTTATAATTAAAAAAAATATCATTAGGTTTTAGTGTTTTGACGTGGAATCCTGCTTATCACAAGACATTATTAAGCAAAGTATGAACAATACCTATAGATTTGGTGTTTTGATGAAGAACCCGACTTATCAGAAGACGTTATTTTGTTGTAATGTAGCGATTGAGATCGTGTTCTTGTGTAACATGGCTTTATGT
>JAJJMA010079591.1:0-12693 GCA_023529015.1 Papaver nudicaule
GCAAGATTAAGCAAGGAGCAATATAATGGACTACAACAACATTCACTACAACGTTACCAAGGATGCTTAGATATTAAGCTAAATGCAACTTAATAAGTTACACCGACACTCACCACAGCAAAACTAAGAAGACCTATCAACTAAGATAAGGGTAAAAGTGTATTTACCCATGAAGATATTTGTCTAATAAATAGAAGGCTTTATAGAGTAAAGAAGGAGAGGATTTTTGGGTGAGAGGTGAGGAATGGTATGGACTCTCCATACTACTCCCTCACACACAAAAATTGAGAACCCACCTATGAGAAGATATACTTTGTAATGAAACCACAATCAATACTACATCATGATATTTTGTTATTCAAGCTTTAATTCTTATCAATTTGTTAAATTACTTGTTTGTAATCATGTCTCTACACTTATATTTGTATATAAATTCATGTCTTTACACTTATATTTGTGTACATAAATATGTTTATAATCCTAATTAATTGGTTGTTTTGTACTAAGATACAAGGATACATTTTGGTACAAACATAGTCAATATAAATAGGAGTGGTATCTCTCCTAAAAGTTTTGTCCCTCTACCAAGCTTTTCTTCGGAACTATAGCTCGTGTTTGCCATTTTTCTTTTCCGTTACCTTTGAGCTTTTGCTCTTGGTCTAGAATTGCGAGAAAGTCTTCTTTAGGGATCGAGAAGCCTAGAAGTACCTCTTACGGGAAACTAGTTTATGTTTACTAGTCTTATTTGTAGTGTACTTGTGTTATGTTTTATCACGTTTATCAAACCTTGCGATCTTGTTTATTCTATGGTCCTTCTCTTCTGCAATAAGGCCACTCAAGATCTTTGTGATTAGAACATACTCTTTATCTATTAACCTGGATTTGTCAGCAAGTCGTTTTCGGTTTGTGTACCTAACTTTTAGATATTGACTGGAATCAAGATGGATGTTATTGGATTTATTTCTTGAAGGTACAATGTTCTTCACGGTCATATCATGTTGTACTTGCTCCAACTATTTGCTTGATTCCAACTGGGACGACAAGGTTGCTCTTTCGAGAGTTTTGGTTTTGAAACCTTGATCGATATCTCGAGGGGTTTATTACCAAGTAAACTTAAATATCCTCGCTCTTGGTGTAGCCATGGGAAGATAAAGATGCGGCAAAGCTTTGGTTTAAAGAACATGCGGCAAAGATAATGTGCATTGTAGTTAAAAACAAGAGAGTTCGAGCCAATTCCTTTCAAATGGTTTGTGCACAAAGAGGGGTGTTCAAAAGTCATGCGAAGAATGGCTCGGTGTATCATGGAAAGACGGATAGGACTAATAAATCTCGAACAAGAAAGACAAATTGCCCTTTTAAGGTGCAATTTTACCTTAACCATGAAAAGAAGTTCATTTTGAAGAGTGTGATATGCGGTAGTCACAACCACGATCCTCCGGAGAGTTTGCTTAGCCATGCAGACGCAGCAAGGTTGAAACCAACTGAAATCGCGATGGTGGCTGGGATGACACATAATCATATGACTCCATCTTAAATCCTTCGTAACATCAAACATGTTAACCCCGAAAACCAGTCATCTTTTAGCAACATATACAACGCAAGAACCAAATTGAAAAATGATGCAATTGGCGATAGGGATATAATGCAACATCTTATGTTCTTGGGCAAGGAGAATGGGTACACTATGTTCATGTACAAGCATGAGGGTGGTAAGATGAGACATATTATAATGGCCCATCCAGAATTAATGCAATTGGCACGATGCTCTCACCAAATCTTATTTATGGATTGCACGTATAAAACATATAAGTACGCACTCCCACTCTTGAACTTTGTCGGTCAAACATCAACAAAGTCTCTATTTAGCGTTGCTTTTGCTTTCTTGGAAAACGAAAAAAGAAGAAAGTTATTTGTGGGCACTAAATGAAGTGAAGATTTTCTACGTCGAAGATCGTTCTCCCAAGGTCATCATCACCGACAAAGAGCAAGCATTGATCAATGCAATTGGCAAGGTATTTCCCAATGCTCACCACCTTCTTTGCACATACCATATATGGAATAATGTTTAAGTCAATTGCAAAACTGAGATTTGGGCACCAAGGAAGTGGGAAGTCGCTAGAATTAAGAAACTCCCAATAGAAAAACAAGCGGATGAGATCAAGAAATTGAACATAGAAAATGAAGTTCGTAAGGACTTGTGGGGTGATTTTGGCGAAGATTGGGATGAGGTGGTTTGAGCACTCAGGCCGAAAGATTATGAAAGAGCAAAAAAAAATGACTAAATGGAGAGATTACCTTATTGTTACTAGTTACTTACGTAAGAAATGGTTCGATACCAACAAGGAAAAGTTTGTATATGCGCTCACAAACCAATACAAACACTATGACAACCAAGTGTTTGGTGGAGTCTTCTCACGGCCAGTTTAAGAAGATACTTCTAACCGGTGAATGTGATTTTGTTGGGGTTTTCCACGCAATGCACGATTACTTCAAAGAAGACATTGATAGAGTCAAACGGCTTTTTGAAATAAGTCGAAGTTCAAGAAACACGGATTATAGAGATGAGTCGTTACTCCGGGGAATCCAATTCAAGGTTTCGCGATGGGCAATTGATAATAAGATTATGCCCGAAGTGAAGGCGTCTAAGGCGGGAAACTACGACCGGGAGGAGTGCATTTGTCCCAATATGTCATCCATGGGACTCCCTTGCCGCCATAAAATCTCAGCATACCCGGACAATATGATTCCAATGCAAGACATTGATCCTTTTTGGAAACAATTATCATTCAACGAACTGCTTGTCCGAAGGAAGCCATTTGCCTTTAGGCTATGCTTTCTTTCTCTCCTTCTTTTCATGTGGTGTCGTTCGTCTAAGAACCACTTCATCTTCTTATCTTTCTATATCATCTCCTTGATCATCTTCTTCTCCTTATATATCATCCCATTGATCATCTTCTTCTTCATTGTTTTCTTCTTCTTCTTCTTCTTCTTCTTCTGGTGGTTGCTCTGCCTCAGACAAGTCTTCTTCCATTAGGACATTCTTAGCTTTCTTCAACCTCGGTTCAGTGGCCTGCTTTTGTCTCTTTTCTGCCCCACAATGAATTCATTTACGTGGTGTAGGAGTATCAACGTCCTCCAGATTGTCAAAGTTCTTTTTCTTCCCAACCTTATCACATTTGTTTTTTTTCTTGACCTCTTCAAGTCTCTTTTCCTTCCTATTCTGAGCGGTATTCATGTAACACAGAACACAAACAATACGATCAAACTTAAGTACAATTCAAACAAAAATACCAAATTCGTCTGAATTTTTCAAAACTTTCAAGCCGAAAACTCAAAAAATAAAATAAATCGTCTGGATATTTTTAAAGAAAATCCAGACGAATACACAGAGTCTAGCGAATTTGATTCCAGAGAAATTTTCGTCTGGAATTGACCTACATAATCAAACCAAAACCAGAATTCATCCGGATGTTTTTAGAAAATCCAAACGAAACTAACTTAATATGACATATTGGGTTCCAGAGATATTTTCGTCTGGATTATGTCTATCAAACGTAACCGAAAACGAGATTTCAACAAATTCAGAAGAAAAAAAAATCGTCTGGATGTTTGCACAAAACTAGACGAAAATTAACTCGGGTGTGAAAAATGGATTCCAAAGTTATTTTCGTCTGGATTTTACCTACCTAACCCTACCGAAAACAACTTCACAAATTTTGGTTTTCGTTTGGGTTTTTCACAATTTACCATATTTTCGGCTGGCTTGGTTGTGACACAATTTAGTTAACTTAATTTTCGTCTGGAATATATGCATGCATAACTTAACAAAGGCAGACGAAAATTCTGGAAACTAGATTTTTGGTTAGATTTCTATTTCACCGAGAATCTCGTTTTTATCCCTTTCTCCATTGTTTTCCTCATGTTCTTCATGTTCTTCACTTTCTTCAGTTTCAATTTCAAATTCAATGTTAGACCTAACCACACGCTGTGCGCAATTTTCGGATTGATACTTAGATTTTGTGCGGTTTGTTTGGTCCTCGCCATAACTTACATAGAATTTAATCAAGACGATGAATTTATTGAATCGTCGATTAATCGACACAATGAAGGTTTGAAGAAGAAGAGAAGGAGAACAAGGGAGAAAGAGGGAGACGATGAAGAAGAAAGAGGCGTTGAAATGAAACTAATTTTCAGCTTTTTGTTTAGGTTTTAGGGTTTTGTTAATGATTCAGGGGCATTTTGGTCTAATTTAGATTTTTCATTGTTTTTGACACCCCTTATAACACACCCTAAAATTGTAATAGTATTTTTCATTGTTTTTGACACCCCTTATAACACACCCTAAAATAATTTATCAAATAAACAGTTCTTAAGTTGTGCAGCTAGAAATGCAAAATAAGCAGATAACATTTAATGATGACTAGTTGTCCAGCCCGTGCGTTTGCACGGGCCTAAGTCCCTAAGCCTTCTGGCCCACCGTGTTTCACACTTAAGTGTATTGTCCGAGTCCACTTTCTGGTTATGTTAACTTCAACTTTTTCCATTTCATAAAAAATTGAATGGGAGTGAATCAACAAATCAGTGAGGGATTTCTTCAATTTTGTGATAAAATCGTTTTATTTGATTGATATTGAGATCGGAAGAACTCGAGTGTATCTGTGAAAATCAATTGAATGCAAAACAACTTTCGGCAATACTCCAGTATCAGGGACTCCGATTGAAGGTAGCGTTGGATTCTAATTTGATGTGTATTCACGATTTAATTTAAAATTAATGATTTGTCCGTGTTTGATTTTGATTGTGCTCCTATTGAAAGTGAATCTTAGGGTTCTAACTATAATTTTGCTGGTAGTAAATATAACCTAATCTTTACTTGTTTTTTTGAGTCTTCGACTCTAAACATGTCTTTGCCTTATCGTAGTGTAGGATTTAATTGAGTAAAGTTTAAGATATTGGAAAGAACAGATTTAATGATTATGAATTTTTTGGTTCCGTGATTTGGCATCGTATTATGTTAGCAATCCCTTCTTGGGTTACCTTAAAAAGATGTGTTTAGTTGCAGTGCGACTGTTGATTCAGTGTTAGATGATTCTGCGAGGAACAATAGCAATTGCTTTCTACCTCTCAACCTGCTGCCTCTTTTCCTATCTCTCTCGATGAAACCCTAGCCAATCTCTCTCTATTTTCCCTGCTAGATTATTTTTTCTCCCTGCGATTTATTTGAATCGACGACAAACCGCCAAATCTAAACAAACCCTCTATTTAGAATTATGTTGTAACCCTTTTTGGCTAATCGAACCACTGGAATCAATCTGCATTCAATAATTACTTAAATGCAGATTCAAGGAAAATGTAATAACAATCAAAAAGGCAGTTTTATATATGTCCGCGTTTATGGAGCAAGATGGGGCAATGCCAAGATGTCTGTTCGTGGCAAGTATTTCTTGCTTATATTGTTTCAATTGAAGCTTGCGAATGGTATAGCGATACCTGTATTGAACAGGTCATGCTCACATGACATTAAAACTCTAAATCTTCTTATGTATGCATTTTTTTTATTTCTTCTATAATGATTTTTGATTTTTTAAGTAAATGGTAATCGTTTCCCACTCTTGACATCACTGTGGTCTGGGTTCTGAATTCGACAGTAACTACTTAGTAAGGTTTGTTTTTTCTGAACGCAAAATAATTAGGAGCCAGGGTCTGCAGGTCGGATCATTGAACTTCATGTTAGCCAATTTTAAGATGCATAGAATTAAATATGTCGAATACAATTAGAAAACCTTAAATACTCACTTAAGGTTTGATCTTCCTAAACACAACATAATTTGGCGCCCAACGGTCGGTTCATTGAAGTTTATGTTGGCAAATTTAAAGATGTATAAACTCAAAGTTGTTGAGTAGTGCCCTTGGTTAGATTCATAAGCGTAAGTAAAGATGAAATAGACAGTAGTGGTTTAGTAAATGTTGGAAGACATAATGTACGGTCAATAACCTATTTTAACCCATCGTTCAATGTATTTTAAACAAAAAGTAATTAAACACTCTAATTAAAACAAAAAGTAATTTATGATTCCCAAATTCAATAGTTAGGGACGATGCAATTCTCAAAGTTGCTCCTCTATCTGACTCCATCTATTGTTGTCTATCACAGATTGTGTGATCGCTGCCTAGTAGATGCAGTCATTTTGTTGATTCCATGTCTGTATATGCAGTCATATCTTCACGCGTTATCTCAACCATTTCCCTCGAAAATTCAGCATTGTCATCTCTTCAAGTTTGCAAGTCTCTCTGTCTGTTTCAGGTACCTGGAAAACAGTTAATTTTGACACTGTCGGTCTGTCTAGTTTGTAACTTGTATATTATTTTTAGTATTTTAGAAAGTTGGTACCTTTGTTAATGTACTTGTGTTGTAGTTAGCTTCCAAGACATAATCTATTGGATATATATTCTGAACTGTGGAAGTTCTCCAGTCGAAAGCAGTTGGGTTTAAATGAACTTCAAAGATGAACGCCATCGGATTCACATACCGTAATCCTGCCACAATTTCTGCCCTGTTTTCCTGTCAATTAAGATCGATACTTCAGTTTTATTCACATGTTGACACTGTAACTTTATCTAGGTGTCGAAACATACCTTGATGTTAATATTGCATCAGTTTCATTACGCTAACATTATTTAAGAGCGGTTCTGCCTTTTCCCCCAGTGCAATTACCACAGCTTTGTCCTTACTGTCTGCGACCACCGGTTTGATTCGGTAAGTTGGTACGGGTTGTTTGACCTCCCTCTTGCAACGTCTGCACCATGGCTTCCTGTCACGCCAGATATGTTTCTTATTGCATTTTGCATAGGCCATGTAGAACCATTTTGAACCTTTTACAATGTCAACGACGGTTGCCTTGAAAGTGAATGTTATTCCCTGTTAAACGGATTTATGCGTAAAAGACTGTAATCTCTGGTTGGGTATCGTCATAATTGGTGGCACCTATTATCATCGTTAAGTAGTCAAAGCTCTGTCTTTGAGAAAACCTCGATCAATTCCGCCTTCACTTGTATGTCTACCATATCGATATGAACAACAAAAGATCATCAAAAAAGAGTTGGTCACTGGAAACATAAAACAGCCTACCATCCAGTAGCCAGTAGAAAAAAGTACCATACGCTCGAAAGGATTAAAACTCTTAATTTTACTCCTTTAATTTACCTAAGCAACAATATGATGCAAGTGGTGTTTACCTCAGCTGCAACGGGCATTGTAAAAGAGTTGCTGGTCATTTTCGAGATTTATTCATGAACTGTCTTTTTACACCATAAATCTACTTATTTCATCCACCTTCATCTAATTTAAGTTCTTTGCATGAATTGTTTTTCTTTTGGAATATTCAATGCTGATTCCATAATCCATATATAACTTTGCATAATTGATTCTGCAATACAAAAATCCAATTTAGTGCTGTGAGAAACAGAAGTTGAAGAGAAGTACATGGTGTCACTATTAATCCCACAGTTCTGTAACGAAGAACTCGTAATCGATATTTTCGTAGAAATGCTGAAATCAAAAAAATTCACTTAGGCTCTTATCCCTTGGCAGTATGCAGGATCGACTTCAATCATCTTGAATGTTTACTGTTTCTCTCGTTGTTACTGACCCGTAGTATACTGTAGGATCAAGATTGTATCAATGGTATTATATTAAGATCAACATTGAAACAATGGGAGTTTACTAATTTAGTATATAAAGCATAGAAGTTTAAAGCAAAAAAGCATTCAACACATGCAACCAAAATATCTGCAAAGGTAACACACCTTTCGACGACCACTGTTGTGTAATGTTCCCCATCTGGAATGATGCCTTAGATCCCTGCACATGTTCAAACACAAAATTAAAAAGATAATTTGATATCCCTAGCAATATTCAAACACATGTAAATACGAAGTAGCCTTGCGTTCAATCATTTTAAGTTTTGTACTTAGGGGGAGCTATATTCCTTGTTACCATTACAAATCAAGCAACAGAGATTAACAAAGAGCATATGAGATGTCATTTCTTACCCGTTTTCAGCATGTAGTATCAGCTATTTCACGCTGTGAATAGAAGAAAGAATATTAAACCGATACATCAATACAAACAAAAATATATTGCATGGGACCCTGAAAAATAAAATAACAAAGCATTTAAGATGCCAACAATAGAAAAAGAGAAAGGAAAGACAGTTGAAGATAACTGTGGCGATTGAATGGGTGAAGGTGGATTGCTACGCTAACCCATGAAATAAAGTTTAACATAAAAAAGTTGCACCTCAGATCTTTCCTTTGCAGTGCCTGCATTATGATTAACACGTTAGCTTTATGCGTTGAATGTTTGAACTCTAAATCCACACAATCACTACCGTAAACCTACGTTCATAGATGGTTGTCCTGGTACAGTCAAATAGTGCAACCCTCCCAAGGCAGCTATGGATCCAGACTGCAATGCCTGAAGCATGATCAACACCCACATAATGATATAAGGCAGAAACCACTACTCCTATAAACTGAGTGACAGCGAGAGAAAATAATCTTACCGTACTCATTTGAATTTGTAATGGTCCCTTTCCCTCTTCACTGTCAAGTTGTTCTACCGCATGTGTCCCATCCTTTCCAGTCGAATAAACTTCTCAAAGTCCGAGTCCAAACTGCTCCTCCTGGGACTGAATCTGGGCTTAACAGACATTTTTCAGCGCATCTCTTTCCATGTTCACTCCAGCTTTCCCTTTAAGATGCAACCTAATCTCACTTCTCCGCTTAGTAGTTATTCCATTCATCTTCAGAAAGAGAAGGTACTGCATCAGCCTTAGACTCTCATCACATCTGCAAACCAATAGAGGAATCTATATCACGACATTCTATGACATAAGGTCACCAAAATTAAGATGCTTTATTCTGTAACTCAATCAAATACTGAAAATCGTTGGAGGACCCTTAAACAACATATTATCGTATATAATAACAAAGTTCATTCACTTGCATGTTTTTTAACTTGTGGACAAATATACCTTTAACTTGTGGAACAAAGGAATTAACCAAATATAAACATCAGCCCTGTAAGCCTCTGATGGTTAATAAAGAGATGAAAATTGAAAATTGAAAAGTCTTTATCCCGTCACAATATGCAGGTTATGCAACATGCAGAATCAGCTTCCGTATTCCATTTCTTTCGAAAATGCTGACACCCGGCGAGACAGTGTTGAATATCTATCCTAGAACTATAAAAATGCAAGAAATTATTTATTGGTTGTTAGGCCTGGTAATTGTGGTGACTCTCATTACTTGGATTGGGGTGATGATTTTGCGCTTATCTCTAGTATTATTGGGTGCTCCGACTTCCAAACGGTGAGTTGTGTCTATGTTTTCAGTTTCTTCGTTGTCTGAAACTACAGACCCTACACAATATAGAATACATAAGCATAGCTAATAGATCACAGCATGTAACAACAATTAACGTGTATTATTGTAATTTGTTGCTTACCCACCAATTGGTATGTAGGCCTGCATCATATAGTTTCTCCAATATGTGTTACTCAAGCATGCATGGTACGTTGGAGTTTGGACTCAACAGAGTAGCGGAGCATTATCTTATGACACCGAATGATCCTCCTTTGTTGCAGATAAAAGAAGCAATAGGAAAACAGTATATCTGCCATGAAAACAAAGCAAAAAGAGAGAAACCCATCAATGCAAGACACATACAATTGACTGTAATGGGCAATTGTCACGTAAAAAAAAACCCATGTTGGGATTGGGTACCTGAAATTCCCTAATATATACTCCTGAAATTAATCATACAACGCCTACTAATGATTTGCATACAATCTAGTCAGTTCAGTTTTCATTTCACGTTCTACTTTAACACCAAATCGTGTTAGAAGGATTCGACAATATATCCACGCTAATTCAATGCCAGAATTCGATATCGCATAAGGCAATATCATAAAAACATAAATTTCAGAATGAAACTGGGGTTGAGAGGCATACCTTATAGTCAATTCCATCTTGCACGGACACCCAGTTACCGTCTAAACTCATTGTACTTGTTCAAGCTAATAAGTGAGATACCTCTAGACACACAGGATTTCGCACTGCCACCAACACAGGAATCTCAGGTGCAACAAACTGAAAGAGAAGTGTTCCTACCCATGGTCTCGGTCTACTCATAGTATTAGCTGCAACCAACAATTACCGAAGGGTTAGTTAACAGAATTTGGTGACATATTAAGAAAAATCCATTATTATACACTCTTTTGAAGACAGCCAGAAAGCCACTCTAGCTAGGACAACTAATAAGCTTTCCTCGAGTATATTAATGATTTCAAAGCTATTAGTTCACACCGTTTTTTCTTACAAATATGATGTTAAACAAAGCCTCAGAAGAAAATTAACAGGACTATAAATGGACAATATTCTCCATGGCAGGCAATTTGACAAAAAAAGAAAGTGAAAAGAATGTAACAGGGAGAACCTCCATCAGATAGGTCCACCACCAATCCATTTATAGCAAGAATATTTCATTCACAACCTTGTTGTACCATTACATGTATCGGAAGACAGACTGGGTGCAATAAATTGTATTAAGATACAGGTTGGATTACTACCTGCTCGTCAACAATAACCACGTCCACGATTGTAACATCGCTGGTGATTTTGATGTTGTACTGTTTTTTTCTCCGCATCTATACTCAACACAATGCCCGTCACAGTTGTATTCCACCATATCCCTGCATGTAATTTGGCATCCTACAGAAACCCCAAAAATACATACATTACAACTTGCAAGGTTGTAAAACAGACAAAGGAAAAAAGACCATAACCTTAAAACGAAAATGGAAGAAATATTTTAGAGAACAGTCAAAATAATGTCGCAAAGGCTTACAATTGATTTTTTCTTCTAGATACCCAGTAATTCTAAAATCCTGGAATGGCGTCCAATGGTAGGTCTTGGTCGGGGTTGTTACCATGAATCCAACTCGCAATACATTGACTTCATACAATGCAGAGTTGGTGCTAATCAAAAGTCTGAGTTCATACGGCTCCTCCTGGGATTTTTAGCGTATCTCTTTCCATGTACACTCTAGCTTTCTAGTTTAAGCTGCCTAAGACAATGACAAATTGCACTAAAGAAAAATCAATTGAGGCAGAAATCATAAGGGATTTGAGGACACAAAAATTGACATATTTCTAAGTCTAATGAACTAAAGGCACAAAAAAGATTGAAAGTGATCAGAAATGTGAATTCCACCAAATGGGCAGTTCTGAAAGTTTGGCCTTTTCAACAATATGAGAAGGAAGACTCAGTTTTCTGACCCACAACTTGGCTTCTCTGGAGACAGGTAGACTCTGCTACAGCTTGCATTTGATGGACAATCTATCAACTTGGCTTTTCTGACCCATTTTTTTGATTCTGTTTTGCTCCTAAAAACATTAAAAAAAGAAATCTACAAACCACAATCAATACAATCAGCAGTGCAAAAGTGTTGAATTAGGCCTGCTATAAAACCCTAGCCGGGTCTTATATATCCCTAATTTTGTATTTAAATCAACACCGAAAAATCGATTCTAACAGCTTACACAGTGGTTCAACACAATCGAAACATAAATAAACCAAACCCACATTCATAAAATCAACAAACCCAAACCCACCCAAAAAAAAATCATCAAATTTTAAAACAGTAGCACTTACCTGTGAAAAAGATGGCATCAGATTTAAGAGGAGCATCTTTAACTCTATGAAGCCAACAGAGATTGATTAATAACCCAATCAATCAATCAACAGAAACGGAGCCTCAAAAATCTAATTAGGTTTCTCTGGAAATCAGAAAGGAAATAAATTCCAAAAAAATTTAGGGTTCTGCGTGAGAGAAATACTGGATGAATCTTGGAGCTAAATTCGCTGATGATTCAATCTCTGTTTCAAAGGTAGCAAGAAGAGAGGAGAATGCCGTCGGGAGGAAAAAGGATTTTTTTTCTTTGTTTTGTTTTTTAACGGCCGGAGTTTTCGAGGAGATAATATTGAAAGATGGCGTGGCTCCATCGCTGAGTTGGCTCTTGCGTGGACCCAAAAACGGCGAGTTCTAATTGGCTGAGAAATTCGTGGTGGGGCCTCGAGCTCTAATATTCGAGCTTTGTTCAACTTTCAACGTGGATGAGTTATTTGGTACTCCTATTATTGTTTTAATAATATATTGATCGGGGATGAAAGAGTTACAAAAACTTCTCTCCTTTCCCTCTCTTTGATATTTCAAACTAGTAATGCTTCCTGATTCAGGTCGAGCCAATGCTGCTTTTGGGACCGAACAAATGGACCTACAAATAATGATAAAATGGGCGAGTCTCCCATTCTTGACCTGTTAATTCAGTTCGAGACGTGCTTTTGTTGTAGTATCCTCATCTACATTCTACAAGTATCATGACCTGCAACAACAACAACAACAACAAAATAGTAAGTTAATGGAGTTGAACCATTAGGATGATGAAAACATACAAAATACAATTGAAGAATACTTACTTGGGTCAGCCGAAGTGATGACGCCAGTTTTGCTAAAGTCACAATTGAAGGCATGTTGGCCAGATTTTTGATAGTAGGCATTCATTGCGTAAACAGCGTGAGCCTTGAGCGAGTTCGGGTTGAAGCAGGCCCCACCTGCTTGTATAGGCTTG
>JAJJMA010079608.1:2179-14687 GCA_023529015.1 Papaver nudicaule
CAAAGGAATAGTCACACCGCATTAAATTCTGTAGACAACATGACATAAATCGTCTGTGAGTGGGGATTGGTCCAACCAACGGTGGAGAGCAGAAACTTAGACCAGTAAGGAGCCAACAGCGCAAGGATACATCAATGATCCTCCACATAGTAGTACGATGAGCCAGGATTGGATGATAAGGGCGGTTACCGAAGATTGATGATCAGACCAAGGAGCATCAAGAAAACGAATAAACCAAGGATAGCAAAGAGCGACGCCCACTGAGTACTATAAATACCCCCTCTCTTCAGCAGCAAAAGGGGGTCGCATAGTTTGGGAAGGATAGCTAGGAGTGAGAATCCTTGGGTTAATACTCTCAAAATTTCATATGAACTTTATCCATAACAAATTGAAGTGACTTGTAGTGTAAACCAGAGAAAACTTTATTGATTTCATATAATAGAACATCAGATTTACCCCCGAGGACGTAAGCACACAATTGTTGAACCTCGTTAATTGTTATGTTGGTTATCATTGCAGTCATATTTATTGTAGTTAATTTCATTTGACGATCATCTCCAAGGTGATCCCACGATTGTGGTCGGTAGCCAACTTGGTTCATAATAACTAACGATAATACGTTCAAACCCTTGAACAAGATCCCTGGTTGTTAACGAACAGAGGCCACCAACGACCTAAGTAATCGATCCTTTACCAATATTTACTTATAGTATGATATGGGAAAATTAGTATCAACAGTTTGGCGCTAGAAACAGGGACCAGTTCCTTGTAAATTTAACAACCAGATTTAACAAAAATCCCAGTCAGTGAGTTTTTTCCTTTTACTCATCACCTTTCGTAGTTGGTTATAACTCGGTTTGGAGGAACACCAAAGATTGATACCACCTTTTGGTGAGCTATGATCTACTAGTGAGAGAAAACTTGGTTTTAACAGTACGAAGTAGGCAATATCCTCCAAATCCATCTAAAAAAGATTTCTTATTGAAAAAACCACCAGATCGATTTCTTACTAATAGTTCAGGTCTTAGTTGAGGAAAGAAGCTATCACTACCTTCTCAGACTTACCTAAGGAGATAGCTGGATAGGAAAGTTTTGTACTGCTGAAATACACTCTACTATTATCTTCTCTTTTCCATCATATCAACATGAAAAAGAGTATAAGAACCCATGGCTAACGAAGCAAGACCGTCGACATCAAGCCGCGCTAACAGGGAGCAGGTTACAATCGCTAAGGGCTCAAGGGGAGACCAATCTTGTTCTAGAAGACGCAATTAATTTACCATGGAGTTCACACAGGAGCGCAGTAGCAACCCCCAGCGAGCAGTTGGTGAACATAAATCCTTTGTATGGAATGCCGCCACCCGCAGAAGAGATGGCTGAAGAAGAAGATCCAGGACGAGACCAGATTCAGCACACCCCTATCGAATAGACAGGAAACTCGGTGTCAATTCACACGACAACCTCGTCAGAAGAATCAGAAAATGAAATTGGACCAATTATCAACAACGAAGTTAACAATGGAGCCAAAGGAATGAATGAACCTCCTTTAGCAACGCAGCTGGAAGCCTTACTCCAGGACCAAAAAGAGCAGGACGAGGTTCTACACGCCTTGACTCAGGAGAATCAAGCATTGCGGGACAGAGCCGAAGCATGAGAACGACAATCGCGAGCCCGAAGCTATCAAACCAGAGGAGAAGACGAGGTAAATTCAGAGGCGCCATGAAGCTATTCTTCACTAAGGAATAGTATTCGGGCACCACCACCCGTATGCATACCAGGAGGGTATCAAGGGAGAGTCAACTTACCCCCAGAGGGAGTTTCACAATATCCCAAGTCAGTCTATTTTGCATGGAAGACAGTGTCAATCTCAAAGCCACGGGATGCAATCTCAACAGCGGGAAGAGATGATAGCCACGCCACAGATGGGAAAAGTGGTTACTCAGCTGAAGGTCGTCATGTATACATTGGCGGACTTGAAGTCTAAGCAAGGAGGATACAAGTTGTAGGAAGCCAAACAGGAAGCCAAGACAACACCGCTATCAGTCAGACTTGAACGAAGTAAAATACCACCAAAGTGCCCATTGCTGAATTTCACTTGTTACGACGGAACTACTGACCCGGCAGCACACCTAAAGTATTATCTTCGGGTGTTGGCCTACTGGGATACCAATGACGTAGTGTTGTGCTGGTATTTTCCATCCAACCTTACCGGCATAGCATTGGTGTGGTTTGACAACCTCAAACCAAACTCAATTGACTCCTTCGAGGAGTTATCTGATATCTTTGTGGAAACCTATATGTATAAAAAGGCTTTTAAGGCGGGTCTAGATAGGCTATTTGCATTGGACATCGGGCCTCGAGAAACACTCCAGGCGTACACGGACAGGTGGCAGAAGGTGTGCCAGGCTATAAGAAAGGTCAACCCGGAGATCAACATCAATTACTACAAGTTCGGGCTGGATAGAACGTCTTCTATCTTCGTGGAACTACATGCTCATACACCGGCGACTGGGAGAGAACTGCATGTAATTCAAGACAAGCACATCAGGTTGGAGGACATCCAGAGAGATAACCCTCGAGCGCAAGACCGAAGTACCCCACAAAGAACGAACTCGGTAGAAGCTGCACCGGAGACCGGGAAGCTCTCAGCGGAGAGAGACGTCACATCCGAATTCGAAAAGAAACCCAGGTATAAAGACGGGAAGCCGGGGGACAAAGGAAGAAGGGACTACTAACACTACTCTATCCGATTACGGCAGGACTTTCTGTACCCATATACCCGAGGCAAGCTGAGGGATGAGACCAAGAACCACAAAGACTACTGCGAATATCATCAGACTCGAGGGCACGATACCGACGCATGCAAACACTTGAAGAATACGATCCAAAGGTATATCAACCAAGGAGACTTCGGGCAGTATGTCCAGTTACCTGGGCAGGCGGCAGCAACAACCAACGCAGCGGCACAGGAAATGACGGTACTACTCCCCGAAGGATACAAATCAATTAATATGTTCACGTTCCAGCAGGAGAGCGAACCTTCGCTACAAGAGACATATGTAACAGCTTAAGAACAAGAAGGAGAACCTCGGAGCACGAGGTATACAAATTAAACGGGAGATTAACCGACGAATGGGAGGAGTGGATGGCGACTCCACTCACGTTTTCTACCAAGGACATCAACCAGGATGTCGAAATGCATAATGATCCCTTGGTGGTTACTCTACCAATCCACGGGTGGAATGTTTCTAAGATACTAATAGATGGAGGAAGTTCGCTCAACGTACTCTTCTATGAACTTTATCTTCGGATGGGGTTGAAGGACGGCCAGATGGACGCATCTACGTGTACGATTTATGGATTCAATGGATCCACATCGAAATCGGAGGGAGAGATAGTTTTGGAGGTAGATGTAGGACCTATGAAGACTATGGCGAGGTTCAGCATCGTCGACTCACCCTCTCCCTACAACGCCATCATGGGGAGACTCTGGGTACACCGCCTGAGGGAACAACGTCGACATACCACAAGCACCAGATTTCCAACACCATACGGGGAAATAGAGATCAAAGGAGACCAGCAAGATGCGCGAAGGTGTGATGCAGCAGAAGCTAAACATCACAACGAAGTCCAAGAATCTCTTAAGAAGAATAAAGGAAAGCGAATGGAAGAAGAGAAAGAAAAGAGATATGAAGAATATAACGGGCAAGTCAAGACGGCCAAAGCAGCATCATTACTTCCAGCAGTGATGGTGGCGTCAACATCGACTGGGGACAAATAACAATTACAGAAAGTTACTCCTATAGGACCTCCGAAGCAACTATTCTTATCCATCGAGCCAACGAAGAAAATCAACATCGAAACCGAAGAACGGCCACGAGAGGTGAGTGTAGGACGGTGTTGAAAGTAACTATAGAAGTAAAACTGGAAGAGATACTGAAGGAGTACTTGGATATATTTGCGTGGAAAATGAAGGACATGACAGGGATAGATCCGTCGGTGGTGGCCCATCACCTTCGGATAAATCCGGACACGGCGCCATTCAAGCAAAGAATAAGGAAGGTGGCCCATATATATCACGAAGCAGTGGAAAAGGAGCTCCAAAAGCTTATGGATGCTGGACTCATCAGAGAAGTAATGTACCCAACTTGGGTATCGAGATGGTAATAGTAACAAAGAAGAACGGAGGCGTCAGAATCTGCATCGACTTCAGCCATCTCAACAAAGCTTGCCCGCGGGATAGCCATCCTTTACCAAGCATTGACCAACTGGTCGACGCGACTTCTGGCCATGAACTACTGTCATTTATGGATGGATACTCGGGGTACAATCAAATAGCCCTGGCCGAAGAAGATCAGGAACATACAGCATTTTTTACTCCGAGGGGGTTATATTGCTACACAAGAATGCCCTTCGGACTGAGAAACACAAGAGCCACGTATCAAAGACTGGTGGACAAAATATTCAAACAGTGGATTGGAAAAAAACTTGGAGGTTTACGTTGATGACATGCTCGTCAAGAGTCTAAAATTGCAAGATAATTTGGCGGATCTCAGAGAAATATTCAAATCCATGAGGAGTTGCAAGATGAAGGTAAATCCGGAGAAATGCACCTTCGGGGTAACCTCCTGAAAATTCTTAGGATACTTGGTCACCAAAAATAGGATTCAGGTGGATCCTGAGAAAGTCAGAGATGTGGTGGATATGTCGTCACCAAAGAACCTGAAGGACGTCCAAAGGCTGAGTGGAAGATTGGTGGCGCTGGGAAGATTCATAGCTAGATCATCAGGTAGATGCAAGGATTTCTTCTCCACACTAAGGAAAGATTGCAGGTTCGCGTGGACAGAAGACTGCCAGCGGGCTTTTGAAAAGGTTAAAGAGCACTTAACAACCCTACCGACGTTACAAAGGACAGAAAAAGACGAGGTATTAACTTTATACTTGGCGGCAACCAGCTGCGCAATCAGCACGGTCCTAGTTCGGACAAACAAGAAAGAAGAAATACCCATTTATTACATCAGCAAAACTCTGTACCAAGCTGAAAGAAACTACACGAAGATGGAGCAGATCATCCTAGCACTCATGTTTGCAACACAAAAGCTGTGGAGCTATTTCAACGCACATACGGTAAGAGTATTAACGAAAGCACCAATCGGCCAAGTCCTCCAAAACTCAGAAAGAGTAGGACGTATAGCCAAATGGAATGCACAGGTAACTCAGTTCAAAATCATATTCGAACCTCGAACGACGTAGAAAACACAGGTTGTGGAGGGTAAAACACCCTCGGGACACGTGTCAAGACCAGAAGGACTCGACCCTGCCAAAAGATGTCACAACCATACTTCGGGATTAGCCTGCAGAGTTACCTCGAGGAAGAGCTCGGCAGGAGAAGACTCGCGCAGGTCATCGAAGGATAAGAGCACGAAGTCGTCTTCGAAGGACTCTCCGAAGGAACCGCCTTACTCGACAGGCTCTGACACCACCACGATTGAGTATTTTGTCTTATTAGCTGTAAACCACTTCAAACTCGGCCTATATAAGGCGAGCTCGATAAACATTGTAAGGGTTGGATTTTTGGTGTAACCTAAGTTGTGAAGAGTGAGATTAGGTTAGCTTTCTCCCCAAAGTTCTAAGGATCATATCCATGTATTAGTTATCATAAAATTCAATGAGTAGTCGTGTTCATATCTTGCATATTCTCTTATGTATCTTGCCTTCGATGTTGTTCTTATTTTCCTCGCACTCTCTTATGATCAAATACTGTTTATATAACTTAGGTATGAGAATAGATCTATTGGTTGTCGGGTATGAAGTGCTTATGCAGATTTCATACTCACACAGTTTGGCGCTAGAAACATGGATTGATTAAAACAACTTAGGGTTTGCCTGTGATTTATGATTTTCAAATTTTTTGAGGAAATTTTTTCTAGGGTTTTCAAACTCTTCTTTAAAATCATATTTCCATCACATTTTAATCATTTTTTCTGAGCTCCACCGCCTTGGGTGTCTAAAGATCTTCAAATCTTTAGAACGTTCAAGGATTTTGAGCAAATCATCAGTTTGATGAGATCGATGCTTCTTCAGGGAATCCCAAGCCTTGAAACGTAGAGATCTGGTCAAGAGTATAACAAACTCCTTCAAAAGAATCAACGCATAACCCCAAGGAAAGAGTAGCTTTCACCTTGGATAAGTCACTTTGATTGCCAAGAAACACCCGTAAAATATGGTATACCCATGATGTTGAGAAAAGCAGAATTAGGGACATTTTGGGGTTTTTATCTGGTCCATATTTAGAAACGAGCCTTGCAGTATTCATAATCAGGGTCCAGATTCGGAAAAACAGGCCAGTCTGCCAAGATCTTTTCATCTGAAAGAAAGATGCGGATAAGACAAAAAACAGTTAGGGTTTGGTCAGAACCGAGCATAACTAACCCTAAAATTTCGCACGAAAAAATCTGTTACGCATACTTGGGCGCATGTCAGACTTAGTACACTGCACCAGCCACTCTGGACCTCACGTGATTTTTGTTTTCTACAGGTCACTGTCAGCATGACTTCAAAATCTGACCAAATGCTAAAGCAAAGAGTTGGATCCTCGAGGCATGGCACGGGATCCTCGAGGCATAATACCAGATTTTCCACAAGCAAAGGATTATCGCCAGAGGTAGCTGCAAGTACAGTATAGCACAGAGAACGCGTAAACGAAGATGAAGTGCAAATATAAGATTTGGGACCTGATGGAGAAGGATTCCCAGTAGGTGACGAACCACCTCAGCAACAAATTCAAGAGGAAGACGGAGAGAAGAACGAAGATGATGGCGAAGACGACATCCTGAATGAAGCAGTACCAGCACCCCAACCCACCGAAGAAAACACTACGAGGGCTGCGCAATTCCAAAAATTGATTCAGAAGAACAAGAAAATAAGGAAACTAAAAAAGAAATTAGCAGAGGCAACCAAGAAAGCTGCGGAAAAGTCGGCATCAAACTACAAAGGGAGCAGCGAGGGACACTCTCGCCCACAAACTGTATCACGATCCAGGGGACCTACAACGTCAAGAAGTCGCACCAAATTCAAGGGAAACGACCCCAAGGACCCTGAGATAGTGATCTCGAGCAGAAAAACCGAGCCCAGTATACGTCCGAAAGGGAACATCATACATTTTAATATACGAAAATGAGCAGGCAAGGAAGAACGCCGAGACACAAGCTCTACAACAAGTGATGATAGAACAAATTAAAACGCTTTGAGGAGAGCTCTTCGATAATCGTATGGAATCGACTGACAAAATGAAACTCACTCAAGCAATCAACGACGTCAACCATTCGCCACTAAGCCCCGAGCTCCTCGCTAAAGCTATCCCGGTAAAATGAACCAAGCCAATCTTTGCTTCAATCTTCGATGGGGCATGAGACCCAACTCTACAATCAAAATGTACATGCGGGTATTCTTGGCCTGGGCCGATAGAGATGAGGTGCTTTGCAAGTATTTTCCTTCCAGCCTGAAAGGGGAAGCGTTGGCTTGGTATGACAACTTAACAAGCAGTTCGATATCGTCTTTCGAAGAGCTATCCAAAGTATTCATACTTCATTTCTTGTACAACAACTCATCAAAGCCAGGAATAGAGAAATTGTTCAGCATTAGAGTCAGACCTGAAGAATCCATTAAAAGCTTGACAGACAGGTGGACTGCTCAGTGCGTCGAAGTAGGAAATGGAGCTTCGGAAAAAGACAAGGTGAGGGCATATCTAAATGCACTCGACAAGAACCATCCATTGTATGACAGACTCTTCTCCAAGAATGTAGAGACACTACAAGACCTCTGAAAGTACCAAAATGAGATAATCACACTGGACGAAATCAGGGAGCAATCCACCCAAGGGAGAGAATCCATATCAAAACAGGTGCACTCCATAAACAATTTGTCACTCGAAGAGCGAGATCAAGCCATGAATCACCAGACAGGGGACTTTTGAAAGCGAGAGAGGTAGAACGATGCAGGGAGATATGAAAGTGAGGGAAAATTTGGTGACGAAAGATATCATGATAATAGGAAGTACAATGACAGTAGAGGTAATGACTCTCGAAGGGAATTTGAAAACAGCGGCGCTCAAAGAGGAGATGAGGGAGGCAGAAAGTTCGGCGTCCAAAGACCAGGGTTCCTTGCATTTCAAGATAGAAAGCTGCCAAAGTTGTGTGTAACCATCGAGGACGCTTTCCGAAGCATAGAGCAATCCGAACTGGCAGGCGAGATGAGATACCCAAGGAGCAGAGGAAACCATCCAAAGCACACTCGAAACTCTAGAGATTACTGTCAATATCACCAATTTTATGGGCACACGACAGAAGATTGCGTCACGGTGCAAGAACAAATTTACTTTTTCATTTCAAAGGGAAAATTTAAGCACTTCCTTAAGCTACCAAAACCACCTCCAAATCAGCCACAACCAGCGGAGAAGAAGCACGAAACATATGTCATAACCATTGACCAAAGCATCCCAAGATTTGACGACTGCAACTCCATAGTTCACGCAGATATCTGTGGACGAAATTTCGAAGGCATCCCTACTGATAGAATTCACAAAAGAGACTTTGAGGGAAATGAAATATAAAGTGTAGCAATGAGAGGGCAACTGGAAGAATGGCAGAGGCGCCCAGTTTTCTTTTCGGCAACAGACATTCCCGATGAGGGAAGATTTCACAATGATCCCTTAGTTATCACACTCCACATCGAGAAGACGGCGATGCCTAGAATACTCGTGGACCCAGGAAGTTCTGTGGACATACTCTTCGGGAGGATATACAACAAGATGTTTGGAAAGGAAAGAGCCTTGGTGCCTTCTTCGTACAATGTCTATGGCTTCAACGGAAAACCCTCGATGCCCAGGGGAGAGTTGTCGTTACTAATTCATGTTGGAAAGCTGGAACAGCCCACATCATTCTGGGTAGTTGACATAGACTCGCCTTACAATGCAATTGTGGGAAGACCTTGGCTTCACAGCATCCTAGGAGTGCCCTCCACTCTCCATAGAAAAATCCGATTCCCAACACCGCTAGGAATCGCGGAAATCCTAGGTGATCCCACTGAAGCTCGTCTGTGCAACCAAATCGATGTCCAGGCAAGAGAGCACTCGAGGAAGGATTCCCCAAGCAAAGCCAAGCACCCAAAGATAACAGAGTCATGCATAGAAAAGTTCATAGCTGATGTAGAGGCTGGAATGGCTAACACTACCGTGAGAAACCCCATAGTCTGCAAGCAAGGCACTCGACCTACCAGCAAAGGCAAAGGTCATTGCACAGAGCACATGGAACAATTCCTCGTGTCAAGCAATAAGGTATCAACACCGAGCAAATCTGATAGCAAGGCATATTCGAACGGCTCCGAAAAAGATATTCTGGTAGAGCAATTTTGGGCTGGGCCCTACGTCATTGAAAATGCGCTTGGGAACAACACCTACAGCTTAGTCAATCTCGAAGGACAGAAGCTGAGCACCCCATTTGAGGGGAAGCATCTGAAACACCTCGATTATAACCTTACATGTAAGCAACGCATAAGAAATGACAGTTTTAGAGTGAAAAAAATAAAAGAAGCAGCTGGGCCTGCTGTTAAGAAAATATATACTGTACTCTTCGAGGCACTATACCTCGATCCAAACTCCAGATCCTACTCGGCTAGGCGAAAGTCCTACCCGAATAGGCAAACCTCCAAAGGCTCTCAATCCATATAAAGCAAACATGCCATGACGCCATATCTCCTCTAGTGCCTCGACGCAATGAAATTAAAAGGCCTTAACGCCAAGGCCCAGACGCCTAAAACATAAAAAGACCTCGAATAGCAGGCACAGAGCTGATGATCATATAAGCCGTAAGGGCCCTACGAGCTATATGGCACAGTCATCTACCCACAAGAGACCCCGTTAGCGGTGGGTACTTTGCATCTAGGCTGCATAAGCCAATTAAGCATTTGGACCCACCACCACACGACCATGAGGACCTCTCTTTCTGAGGCGTCGAGGGGATGATAAAGGTGGATGGAACCCCGAGGTAGCTGATTCGCTTGTATTCACGGGAATATCAGGCGAATCATGCAGCCGAGGGCCCTCCTCTAAAAAAGCGAAACACAGCCTCGAGGAGGGGATAACGAGATACAGATGGGTCGAATTCTAGGCCGCGATAGGAGAATAGTACCATGTCTAAGCTCCAGCCTTGACCGACACTCCCCCATTGAGCTACTTTATGATCGAAAGCGCATACATAACAGCTACCCACCATCAGTCCACGGCTTTACTAGGGACCAATGGATTATCAGAACACCACCATGTTCTCTCGGAGGATACCTAGTATCCTCGATAACCACCCAGTACTCTGAGGCAAAACGGGTACCTATGACCTCGATAGCCTTTGTTGCTTTAAAACAGGCAAGTATCTAAAAGCCTTTGGGAAGGGTGATCAATAAGCCCCCACTAGCTTGGTTTACTATCTCCCACATCGAAGTAAGCCCTGGAGTTGCACCTCGAGTAACCTTAGGAACCTAGATTATTACAAAGGCAACTTCGTACCTGACTACGAAGTTCTCAACCAATAATATATACAAAACTAAAAGGGGAGAAACTCTGAGCAAACGAAAAAAACTTCTTCATAAAATATAGTCAACACAGCGCATAAGCATAAAAATATGGGAGACGCCAGGTACAAAAAATTCTTGTATCAAAAAACAAAAGGAAAAGCAAAAGATTCGCTGCTACACCATGGGAGAAGCTTCTCAGATAACACACAATGGCAAGGGGAGGGATCTCCAAACGCTTCGGTGTCATTCCAAAGCTCTCTATCAACTTCCAAGTCCTCTTCATAGGTCCGAAAACTAGAATGATCTTGTCTCGAGGGAGTGATTTCCCTCACGGGCTCAGATTTACTCTCACTCTCTTCGCTATATGCGGCTGTGGATTCTTGAAACAAATAACTGCTCCCTTTATCAAAGCTGACAACCATACCACCGCCAGCGCTCCCCCTTGAACGTCGCCAAGATCCCGTGCAACATCATAGGTTGCGTTGCCAATTTCAGCTAAAACATCACCCTTGGGACCGTCTTTTGGATTTTCTCTGGAATGGCCCTTTGGATCGTCTTTTGGATCATCCTTCGAATCACCATCGGAATCATCCTCGGGGTCTCCCTTAGGATGACCTTCGGAGCTACCTGAGTGGCCATCATCGGAATCATCATCGCCATCACCTTCTTCATCATCGGGGCCTTTGTCTTCAGGAATATTCCCAAGTAGCCCCCTCCTTCGCGCTTCGTCCCTTGCAAACCTTACAAATACTTCCTGAGGAAGCAAATATTCGTCGCCTGGAAGTATCGCATCAGCATCCCTTGCACCAACGGCCCCATAGGTAGGAGGCTCAACACCGATAGCTCTAAAAAGCGACCGACCATGTCTTCGACAAGCCATGCTAGTCGCTAGGGAAGTAGTCAAGGTGGACCGAGTAAGCAGTTCCTCGACAGCCTGCCCATGTCTTAACTGATGGTGGACGAGGGCAAAACCAGTAACCATATTCCTAAGGTCCTACTGGCACTTAAGGCAAAAATCTCGTTCGGCAGTCACTTCCTCAGCACTCCTATGTACACCCTCTGAACGACGCTTACGTTCGAGCTCCAGCTCTCGAGAAAGCCCATCCACATCGGCAGTTCGACGTTGTCGTTCCTCGGACAACTCCTTCGACAATTGTTTTTCTCTCCTTTCAAACTCCAACTTTTGGTCGGCTTCAAGCACCAACAGATATTTCACCTAAGTCTTTTCACACCAAGAGTGAGGATATTGAGTTTACTTAGGCAATAAACACCTCGAGATATCGATCAAGATTGCAAAACCTAAACTCCCGAAAGAGTAACCTTGTCGTCCCAGTTGGAATCAAGTAGATAGCTGTAGCAAGTACGATATGATATGATCGTGAAGAACAGTGTACCTGCAAAAGAACAAATCCAATAACAGCGATCTTGATTCCACTCAATATCTATAGGTTAGGCACACAAACCGAAAGCGGCTTGCTGACAAATCCAGGTTAATAGATAAAGAGTATGTTCTAATCACAACGATCTTGAGTGGCCTTATATCAGAAGAGAAGAACCTTAGAATAAACAAGATCGTTATGTTTGATAGACGTAATAGACTTACACGCAATTCTAGACCGAGAGCAAAAGCTCAAAGGTAACTGAAAAGAAAAGCGGCAACACAAGCTAACAATTCCGAAGAAGAGCTTGGTTAGAGGGATAAAGCTTTTAGGAGAGATACCACTCCTATTTATATTGACTAAGGCTTTAGCTTTGAAATTAATGAGGCAAAGATTAATTTTGGAAATTCCACAAAGCACATTTACATAATAGTTCTGAAATTCCTCATTTAGTCTCATAACATTTAATGAGAACTAATACTCTAGCATTTTACATTTAAGAAAAATATTTTCCATAAAGAAAATATATTTTCGAAACATGTTTAGCCAAGAGCAATCAAAGC
>JAJJMA010079620.1:0-10123 GCA_023529015.1 Papaver nudicaule
ATTGGATGTGAAGAGTCTATGCACATCTAATTTTTTGGAATTCTAAGCTACAACTTGTAAATGTAAAGACTATATGCACATATAATTTTTTGGAATCATTTATACAATTTTTTTTTTTTTTTAGGAAACGAAAAATTGATATTCGTATTTATACTTGTTGTGTAGGACTTTCTAAGAGCTTTCTGAACATAAAAAATTCGTTAAATTCCAACATACGGTTAATGAGATATATTATATTTAAGTTTGATTGATAATTATACCCCTAAAAAATATAAAATTCCATACTTTATTCAAATGACCCTAAATATTTCTCTATTAACCTTCAATATTAAATGGACCTCATCCCTCTCAAGCCCAGGGTCAAGAGAGTAAGGGAGAGTGAGGGGAGGGTCAAATGCCAAATTTCCAGTTTTAAGTTTGTATACGGGCGGTCCAGTTTTAGCTATATGAAGTTAGAACTAAACAATGTTTTTGTCCTCTGCTCGGTTAATCATTTGTTGTTGTTGCGACAGTTATTTGTAATATTTGCTTATGTTTAGTTGTTTACTGGATTATTTACCACCAAAAGTAACCGTTATTTTATATATATACTTTGTTTTATATGAGCATGAGCATAAGCGCATTCCATTTCGCATCGTCAGATGTCCAATTTTTAGCGAAACATGTGGCTAGTAAGCTGAACCTGTGCCGGTGGCCTTATGGGATTTACCAGCTGAACCACCACAAGCCTTAGCCTAGTACCAAAAAGACTAGTCTAACTATGTCTGAGGTATATTTTGCTAAGGTAACCCAAGCCTACCTGAGAATTAGTGGAACCTACATGCATGTAGTTGAACATAGACACTTTATTCATTAGGTTGACTTAAGCATTTCATTTTATGCTATGATTGTGAAACCTTTTGGTGTACAAATTGTGTTATCATGCTTTGATTTGGTTTGCTAGTATATTACACCATGCTTTGGTTTGCTAGTCTATTATACCAAGCTAGGATTTGATTTGACTGGCTAGTATGTTACACCATGCTTTGTTTTGCAAGTCTGTTATGAGAGTAGCCGATCATTCTGGATCCCCGTATAGTAATTCGATCCTACCAGACCGAGTTATTATACCTAACAAGTTCTTGTAGTGGTTATTACGAGATGTTCACAGACTATTGTTACAACCCATTGTTCAAGTCCACAGGGCATGTAGGCCCATACTCACTTGTAATCAAGTTCACCCTACTGGGCTAGTTCACACATTCACCAATAGGCTTCTATTATGTTACATACTTTGTCGTGCCCACATACTTTGTCTGTAGCAAGTAGGGGTGAGCATGGACCGGATTGGGCTGATTTTCGTCTCATCCGCGCCACACCCAATATTTGGCGGATTTTGGATTCCACATCCGCACCAAATCCAACGTCCGACGGATTTGCATCCAACGGATGCGCGGATGCGCGGATTGGGTGCGGATGATCCACTGATTCTTACAAAGTTAAAACTTATTATAAGAAGATAGCATTGTGCAACACATGTAAACTGCCGAAACAACCTACATACATATATAATAAGGTATCTCAAATTTTTGTACAACATCACAACTTCATATGCAAAAAAGTGACAATAAAACATAAACAACAGCTCCAAAAAACATGTTTTACAACTGCCCAATCTAAATGTGCAAAAGTTTTAGAAGCCTAAAGCCTACTGTTAGTACTATGTGTTGTATATACCACAAAAAAAAAAAAAAAATCAGTTCATAGTGATTACTTCATCTTCATCCTTGAGCACTTCCAACGCTTCTGCAATCCAAAGAATGAAGACAAATAAATGAATTAATCACTGACATAGTATATCTAATTATCCCTGAGTTTTTATTAAATTTTCCTAAATAACCTTAACCCTAGTGGGTGCGGGTGTCCATGGACTTTTGACCACTCCAACCGCAACCGACCCTGGTTTCTAGAAACAACATCCACGTCCGGCCCATCTTTTGGTTGATTGGACACCCAACCCGCAAAAAGCAGTTGGGCCGGATTGGGCCGGCGGGTTTTGGGTCTTTTGCTCACCCCTAGTAGCAAGGCCTCCAATATTTTACGGTCTAAGCAGGGCCTCCCGTTGTACCTACCGTTTATTATCGGCCCTTGAAAAGACCTCCAATAATTTAGTAGCTGGGCATCCAATGGTTTAGTTTCTGGGCTACCACTATCGGATTGCAATATTATTTTGCCCATATTAGTTTTGTACGAGATACAAATCTTTCCTACCTAAAGCACTGATAACTCGGTTGATTATTCAGGTAACTTTATGAATAGCTTGCTTCCCTGATATGTTTACTTTTTCTGATTTCATGTGCTTGGTTACTATTTGTACATATTAGTTGTTTATTTTCGATCAATGTTATATGTATTGTTTAAATGTCTAGCTGATAGTGGAACCACCAACACTATCTTATGAAATAGACAACTGTTAGTTGAATTAATTCCTTACAGTGACTACGATGATTGAATAATCTCAAGTGATTATTGACCGAAGTAATGCTCAATTCTTGTTGCAAAATAGCACAACGATTAAAGTCACAGAAGCACTATATGCACCAATAGCTAAATCGCACCTTGTTGAGTTTAAGGATATCCATTGAATGGGGTAATATGCAAATTCGATCCGAGTCACAGAGGTAGCGATTCTCTCGGTCTCTCTCTCTCTCTCTCTCTAGGGAAAGGGTTCAACCTCTCCAAAAAACCTCTCTTAATGATCCTTTTAGAGCCTTATTTATAGAGATCCCCTATCATCCTTGGGTTGCCATGTGTCTTCTTAATCACTTATTCACATAATTGCCACTCCTTATCTCTTAGGTCTCTAAGATCTATTAAACCCAAGACCATTTAGATAGGCCCAAATAGACATATGTTTAACCCATTAGGCCCTATTAGACTTGGGGTATCCACATTAGTCCCCTGATGGTTTGGGCGGGCTAACGTGCCGGGTCAACCGTCATCTACGGATACCACAGTCCCCAGGAGTCTTCACGGTCACCCTTTAACTCCCCATATCGTGGCTTACGTGGCAGCGCACGTCTCAACCATTTAAGTGATATCATGGCCTAGGTGGCGAGCGGTTACACCTCTCCACTTTCCTCTCCTTCCTTGTATAAATAGCCTCATAGTTTCACCTCCTCCAATTAATCCTTTTTTAGTTAACTTTTCTCTTCCTCTTCCCCTGTTACGATGAGTGATCCTGAGCTTTTACCAAATGATCAAGGTGCATCAGATCATGAAGACGAGGTTGATTTAGAGAACGCGCCCGGTCAAGAAGGCGCGGGAAACGCCGGTTTTGACGTCTTTCCCGATCCCGAGCGCGAAGATGGTTTATTTTCCCACAATCAATTCAACCAAATCATCGCTCTTCAAAGCGCGTTTGAACCATTTCCTAGTGAAGTTTACCCGAATGACTTTTTCAATTCGCGCCTCTTAAATCGCCTACCGCCACCACTCCCAGCCGATCCCTTGTGGCTACTGAATGCTGAGAGCAGTAGGTAGTCATTCCCTCCTTTTGAGCAGATCCCTCGCCTGGCCATTAACCGCAGCGATTACGAACTCCCGACCATCGTCTACAAGTCTACGGCGAAACCTCAGGAAGGTTGGTCCTCGTGGGTTAAGTACGTCACTAACCACGAGCCCTATGTACATATCCTCGAGGAGCTTGGTATCCTCAATGCTATCAAAGCATCGAAAAGTCGTTCTTGCAAGCGTAGTACCTCCGATCTGAACAAGTTAGTCACGCGTTGGATCTCTTTGTTTCATACTTTTCTTTTTGCTTGGGGCGAGGGGACGATTACCCTTGAGGATGTGATCGCACTCACCCTGTTGCCGGCCTATGATCTCATTACTGGCACCAGTCAGCCGTTGTCGGATGCATGCGCCCAAAGGACTGGGACTTGTTCACTATTCTAAAAAAGTCAAAAGAGCATGCAAGAAACGTCCTTGCAGAAGGAGTCGGCGATGGTTCAGAGAAAGGGAAGGAGCTCGAAACCGCTCAGGACGACGACCCAGAGAGGGGCAGATAACACGAGGATGCTCGAGGTAACACTTTCTGGATTGTCCTCCTCTTTTTTATTTTAGGGAACATTCCATTCAGCGCCGCTGATAATGAGTTCTTTCTTTACTCGTGTGTGTCGAAGGGGAGAACGAAACTGAAGTCCCTGCTTCAAGTCATAAGAAGAGGCGCTCCTCTTTCCCCTTGTTCGTGAAGTACTGGGCGCCGAAAGAAGTGGAAGGAAGTTGGGATCGTCCGGAATATGGCGAGGATTCAGAGACGTTCACTAGTGGAAATCGTCCGTTTTAGCTTAGCCAGAAACTGTACTATTTTCGTTTATAGTACAGTTTTTAACTGTACTCCCAACTGTGCTAACTTTTTTGTGCTATTTCTAAAGCACAGTTAGTATTTGAACTAGAGATAGTACAGTTTATTTCTGTCCTTTTAAAGGGCAGTCAGAAACTGTCCTTTCACTTCATTTCTATGTTAAAAAAAAAAACCTTCAATCAACAGATCTGATTCCTGATTCAGTGATTCTGACTCAGTTAACGGATCAGAGTGAGGTGAATGATTCTGATTCAGTTGAATCCAGAAACACCATTATAAAAATTCTGATTCATTTAAACCACCTGATTTTCATAATTTCAACAACCACTTGAATTTCATTGATTGAAATTACAACTTACAGCAGAATTCATCCAAAAAATAGGTTCAAAACGTCAAAACAAAACTATGCACAACCTATATTGTTATACATGTAAACACCTAAAAGAAAAACGCTACAACAACCTGAACTTGACCTTCCCATATCATATGCTTTATCCTCTAGCAAGCTTTTGAAGGTCTCCAACTATATTTAGCTTGTTTCCTGTTGACACGAAGAAGTGATTAAAATAAGTAAACGAAGAGCAAACATAGTGGAGAACAAAGAGCAAACATAGTGGAGCAACAATGCACTACAACAATCTCAATTACCTAACATCTTTTCTCAGCATCAATATGTATATCTCAACACTGAGCCACTAAGTATGAATTTTCAAATTTAATACTACACATCCACATTACTGATTCACTGATACAAGTTCGCTCGGTCCCTTATGCCCATACAAGTATTCTCATTTCACAAAGTTCTAGCATGTAAAGAATATTTCAATTGTATTGAGCCAATTCCGCAAATCATCAACAAACAACACCATTTTAGCAACAAGGGATATGAATTTTTGCAGGCAGCAACCATTATTAAACAGTCCAAGCATTTCCATGACAACCAAATGTGCAGTTGTCTTAATTAGAAAGTAAAAAGTAACTTAAAAATAAAACTGGAAAAGGTGTTGATTTGACACCACGAGAAGGCTTCTTGACGTACAATAGAAACAAAACAAAAATAAGGGAAAACATACGAGGTGAAAGAAATGACTTACAAAGCCAACAGGTCAGGGCGAGTCACGCTCAACCCAGCGTTGAACTTCACGAATTTCCCTGATGCTGTAATGAAGGAGATATAAGTCCCAACAAGAAATAATATGACTACCAAAAATAGAACTCACTGATCCAAACTCAAGTTTGTTACCTGCTTTCTATTTTGACGAATGAACTGGAATATACAACAAGGTTACAAGGTCATGTTTGCTCCTGAAAAATAATCCAGTCAAGAGAACAAATCATGGTCAAATTTTGTACCAACTCGGCAGTGAGAGAGTCATGTAGATATAATGGGGTCTCCGACTACAAACAACTAGCAATATGTACGATTAAGCACCAAAGTGAAAATCCTGTCTGGGCTCAATACAAGAAAGTTTTTCTTTGTTATTTCTCCCATCTGTTTTAAGTGGTGAGAAAACAAGTATGCATTTCATAGGAATCAGTAATGCCTAGCTGGCGAAATGCCAAAAAAGATGCAGGGAGAGAGAAGCGGAAGCTATCATACCCTTGGCTAGTCTCTTTAGTTGTGCCCAACTTGAAGTTACTAATTACCCACCAACAGTATGATCGAACCCATATGCAACCTGCAGAATTTTGATACCTTCCATTACCTGAATGACCAGAAAATGTTGGCTTCAAAATGTAATTTTATCTACTTGCCTGTTTAGGTTAAAGAAACTAACACAAACAAAATTCAACAACAAATTAAGAGACACACAAACAAGGTAATTGAGTTTTAGTAGTACTAACTTATGATAGGAAGGTCCATTCAAGCCCCACAAGATTAAGCAAGAGAAGGTAATTCAGTGTTGTAACTACCAGAGTTGAAGTAAGCTACAAACCAGAACAAAAACGTATCATCAGAAATTACAAAACCTAATCCTAATTTCAGTATACTGATATATAAATCATAACGCCATAGACAATAAAAAATGAAAACATTAAGAACAACTACTTATATTATTATTATGCCATGTTGCCAGTTGCCACAACCTAAACATAGTTAACAAATATATTCTCATCCCAGAACGAACAAAGGCTCTCAATGCATATACTGGATATCAAGAGATTGGTCTTAGTTTTGTTACCTCCAGTAGCACGAAAGCTTGATATGCGATGCAGTAACGCCAAGATCCTAAACAAGATAGATGTTAGTGGAAAAACACTACGAGCTCAAGCATTACATAACACTAGAATAACCAAGGTAAGCATCAAGAACAAATACCTTGCACCGTGTCGCCGCACGAGTGCATATTGAACAAAACGTACCAATCACAACTTTTGTCAACCAAGGATGATCGATCAGGGTCAAATTCACAACTGTCAAGGTTCAATAAACAATGTTAGAGATTACCACAGACGCAACAGCTACAAAAGAAGAGAAAGGAACAGATGTATCACATTTTATAGTCATTTGTGACATCTATACGATTCAATACCATGCTCATAAGTAAACAAAAAAAACTAACAGCAGTCACCAAATGTATTCAGAGATCTAGTAATCCAAGATTCACTAAAATCTTCCAACAATAACTTACCGAAATCAGTGAATCGCTTTCGCGGAAAATGCATAAACTCTGCATACTCTCTTCTTTCATCAATCTTATGTAACTGTAACACAAGCGATCTCCTAGTGGCAATCCCAACAAATCACCACCACATTTTCATAAAAATCATTCCAAAATCACATAAAAAAAACAATAACTAAACAAGTTCAAACATCAATTTCCCAGAACTCTACACAAATTGCAACAAAATCTGTATATAAAAGTAAAACCTAAATCGAACTATTCAAATCAAATCAAAACTAATCTAAATACATATAGATCGGTACAAGATCGAGGAGGATGTTTATGTATACCTGACCACCGACAACGGCCATAGCAGGGAGAGAATCCCAAAGAGTTGGTAATGCAGATTCTTCATCTTTACACCAGTAACAACTTTAAAATCCAATCAAAAAATCGAAAACCCTAGATTAAAAAAAAAAACTAAGAATACAAAGAAATCAGTACAACAAAACAATCAAATGGAAAAGATCAAAGACGAAATCCAATAGTATTATTGATTTGTGCCAAGAAAGAATAACAAAAAAATTAGGGTTTCATTTTGCAAATCCCATAAAAACACATCAACACACAGATGAAATCAAGAAAATGAAAGATAAATTAGGGTTCCTGATTTGTACCTCATAAACTACTATAAGATTGATCCGAAGAGAGCCTTATGTAAGGTTTGTGAGAGGAGGAGGAAGCGAGTAAGGGCGAGACCAAAGTAGAGAGAGAGAGAAACGAGTTTTTTTTGTAATAATAAAAAGAAAGTGAGCCAAGTTTTGTGTTGTTGCGTGAAAAAAAGAAAGAAAGGAAAACTTATCTTCTAACTGTAGCAGTAGTACAGTTGGGGGATAGGTTGATGGGTTTACCGTTTTTTTTTTTGTGATAACACAGTTAATGGCTAAGCTCTCAATGTTACAAACCACGACTGTGATATATTTGAATGGGGCGATTGTGCTAATCAGGCCTTATTCCACTAGTGGTTGCAATTGGCCGCGTTCCTTCTTTTCTGGTTAAGTCATGATGTGTTTGAGTTCGGTCCAGGGGATACCATCAAAGAAGAACTAATGCCAATGGCCGTTCTGATGGCTCGTGGTATTTCTTTCCCTTTGGCTCCTATGTTCTTGAGCGGGCTTTATCATCATTTGGACTTGCTTGCGATTGACCTTCAGAGGGCCGCTAATGTTCACACCGTCGAGACTTTCTTTCCTGCGAGCTTCCTCCAAATGTGGTCTTGGGAGCGCTTTCCTGGTTCCAGCCCAAAGGTTTCGACGCTCACCATCTATGGTCACGTGGAGCGAGTCAACGAGGAAGGGGAGGTTTATCAAGATCCCATTGTGTACACTTTTCCTCGCTCCCGTCTCTATAAGAATAAGTCGCCTAAGACTCTTGATAGTATCTCCAAGTATATGGACGTTGGGGCAAAGTTCTGCTTTTCCCCATATATTGATGGTCGTGTTGACCCCACTCTCTATTCCTTTTACTCGACTGAGGGGGAAATCCTCGACTCCAGGAGGGTGAATCAAGCGAGCGAAGTGGATTTCGTTCTTTCGGTGACTCCTGGTTATCTGCATGGCTTTTATGGTGGCGCGTTTTCTATTGAAGCTTATAACTTTGATCGGGTGGTCCTCCAAGCAGGCTTTGATCAGGGGGTTCCTCCACCTCCCTTGCGTCTCCTTGTTCTGGACAAAACTTCGATCGAGACATGCTACGATCGGTTTGTTTATTCTGATGGGGGCGCACTTCGCTGTCGTGCTGTTCCCTTCACGATTCGTTATCTTGACCCCACTTGGGGTCTCTGTGTTTCTGTCGGTTGGTACAAGTATTGGGAACAGTTTTTTACGCTCGTGATGAACTTCCTGGCTACTGCCGCTGTTATTTATCCCGCGCCTGACAAGGATGAGCTATTTGACATGCATCATGTCGGCCGTTTTGTACTTGATAAGGGTATAGGAGGGCCGCTAAGGCTTGTCCCCGGGAACAAGGGGCGCGCTCGTAATTCTAACGAGACAACCTGGGGTCCTCTTCCATTGGACCCCGATGTAGTTGTAGGGCAGAAGTCAAAGAGGAAGGTCCCCCTCTCCTCCTCGAAGGCTGCTGGCTGACATGGACGATCACAAGTGGCCAGAGTTTCTAAACAGTCTCCTTCGGCGCCTGGTGGTACGTTGGGCGGAGGTACTGTGGTAAGTAATCGGCCCCCGGCTTATTGATTTTGCATTTGCACTTTCTAATTCTTATATTTACTCAGCCTTTTGTTTGCGCGTAGCCTGACGGCTCTCATGATCCAGGGCCGCGTAAGCGGTCTTTGGAGGAGTGGCTTAATATGCCCGAGCATGAGTGGCGTAGGAAGGAATTGATTGATAAGTTGAATTGGGAAGCGGGCATAGTCCCTGTTAGGAAACGTCTTGTGCTAAACAGGCACGTCAGATAACTTCCTCAAAAAGGAAACGTTCCTTGTCCATACAAACACCCGCTCGTTCGAGCAATCCTAAATTTGTGGAGGAATTTGAACGTCGTAATCAGAGTGCAGGTCCCAAGCCAGCTGATGTGATGAGGTTAACTCGTTTACAACCTTTAGTCTGTTCTGTTAGGCGTGGTGGGGTAGATCCTCTGAACTCACCGCCTGCTATTTTGGAATCTTTCAGTTCTTCGATGTCTGACAGAGTACATCGTTTTTCTTCTCTTTTGACCTTTTATAGGTTTCTGTTTCTTGATCTGAAGGTAATGTACCAAAAAATCACAATCTAACATATACCTTTTCCCTTCACCTTTTGTCCACTCTTGCAAACAGATACGTTCTCAAATTTTACCCCGGATAAGTGTGTGAAATGCAATGGAGTAAAGCCTAACTCAAACAATGGATAATGAAATGTGTGTGTGGTATACCACCACCTCTCGGATATCATATTGATAAATCTTGCATAATTAAGTTCAAGTCAATTTTGAAGATTTAGCAAACCCACGCCACCTGATTATCTTTCTAGCTTGTACATTTCTAAAAATCAACATGACGTAGTTCATGATACCTTGTTGTACCTCCTCTTGGTTTCTCTGAGTATATTGGGTATGTGCTTGAGAGATATTTTTTCATATGTAAGGGATCATCCAACCTCGAAACACGGTGTTTACT
>JAJJMA010079625.1:0-13154 GCA_023529015.1 Papaver nudicaule
GGCCCTTAGGATGCTATTATTATGCAAAGGCATTTTCTACCCTTACATTTTGCCTCTTTCATCTCCAAGATCATTGATCGCTGGAGGTGAAATTCTTCTTCTCTCTCGCCGAAAATGCCGCACCCACGTTCTCCACTAAGTCTCCATTACGCCACATGCCTTTTTCTCAGCTTCCGTTACGCCACGTGTCCTTCATGCAGCCATCTTCACTTTATGACTTGTAACCGTCTGAACCCACGATCTCTACTACTTCTCCACGATTTGTAACCGTCGGGCGCCAGTTGAGTTTTCCCTTCCTATAAATACTAAGTTTTTTCACTCCAAACCTTTACCTTCTTATTCTTCACTCGAGAACAAACATCTTCAGAGCTCTTCTAAACCCTAAACCTTCCCCTGTTGCTGCCATACTTTTTCCTATTTCCATCTCCTGTCACCTTAAACTCGCTATTTATATTTCATCCCCTTTTTACTCTCTTCATTCTCTATCTTTTCCACTGTCAAACTCAAACTTTGATCTTTTGATCCACTGTGTAGCCGGATTTGTTCATCTTCTCCGGTCACTTCGATTTTCCGATACGCCGTTATTTCACCTGCATCCTTACTCTGATATTTTTTCTGCGCTCATGGCTTCTACTACTCAAGCTTCTTCTAGTTCTACCACTCCTGTCGCTCAAATTTCCAACTCGCCCATCAATGAAGTTGAATCTTCTCTTGCTGCTACCAAGACTCTTACTCGCCCCTCCTGGAAGAAGTGGTCGGAGTATTGTGCTTATGATAAAGTGTTTATTGCTCCTTTGACTTTGACGCCCTTAAAGAAGGTAACAAAGGCTTCTACCCCTACTACTCTGGAAGATCTTCGAACGCCGGGCCAACATTGTGAGGGTGCAGTAACTGCTTATGGCACACTCAAGGCTGGAAAGGCGGATCTATTTCCTTTATACGATCCCGCCGATACGTTCATGTGCGATTTATTTCTAACGATCAAGAAAAGTCCCTTCCAACTCACGGCGAATGCAATTCGCATCTTGGTAGAGTGGAAACTCCGTCGTAGCAACAAGACTAACTACCCGGATTTGTTTGAGGAGGGTAAGTTCTCTCCCGATGAGTATACCGTTGAGAATTTTTTAAAGCAATACGATGTTCTTCCTTCCTCCGTAAAAGGTGAGCCCTGGGCTTACCGCTTTGTTACCAAGAAAAAGTTTGCAAAGAAACCAGAGGAAGTCATGCTTGGTGCTGTAGACGCCAAGGAAGTTACTGGTACTACCACGGCGAGAAAGAGTTCTGAAACTGGCTGGACCAACATACCTTGCTTGCTGGAGGGCCCTTGGTTGCTAGGATGGTGTGATGCCGATAAGACAATCAAGCGACTAGACTTCCCCGAGGAACACAAGCGCTTCAAGGATCATGACTTTACCCATTTGGACTGGGCGCAAGAGAAACAATATCTAGGCGCCGATGGCAAAATACAGGTGGATTCCCAGGGTAACTGGCTGGTGTTGTCCAAAAAGTCTACCAAAAGGACATCCTCCTCTCAGGTAATAAATATTTTACTTTCGGTAAATATATAACTATATTCCTCTCGCCGAGCTCCAAGAAAGGCAGAGCTGAAGATCTAGGAACAAGCATACTAAGTTTCTAATTTTAAAAATATATCACATATATTTTTAAAATATATATCTATATTTGCCTCTGCTTGTTTTAAGATCTGATAGGTGTGCCGCTTATTTGCAGAGTACTCCCGCTCTGACTCCTCAGGAAGAACTCCGCCAGACGCTGAAAAGGTTCAAAGCAGATGCTGCCGCCGAAGACTCTCAAGGCGAGTCCTCCGCTAACAAGGGAGACACTATGCTTCCGCCGTCCGATACTGTGCTGCCTCAGCCAGGCTTGCCTCGCACTCAGCGTTCCACTTCTGCTTCCACCACTCCTCTTTCTAAGAAATCTTCCACCAACTTAAAGGATAAAACCCCTGTTACCCACAATCTGGCAACCATCTCTGAAGAGAAAGACGGCGATACTGCGATGACTGACGCCGAGCCTGTGAAAGAATCTCCAAAAATTCCTCTTGGGCGAGAACCTGTTGGCAGTGAAGTTCTCATTCCTCCCGTTAGGGACATCCTTACTGGTCCATCTGGTAGTTCTAGCTCTCCTTTCGCTCTTACAAATCTTCATAGGATGCCTTTTAGCGGTAGAGATCCTGGGCTCCCAAGAAGGAGTGATACTGGCATGGTAGTAAATAGGCTCGCCGACTCTTTCTCCTGATTGCTTTCCTTGGAAGAAGAGAGGAACAGCCCCGTTTCTCTTTACTATGAAGCTATGTTGAAGTATGCTACGACTGGCTTGGCTCATTCTTCAAATTTAGCCTCCGTGGCCCAAGGGTTGACTCCCCAAGAACATTTTTTTATGGCCGCCGCGGTAACTATTCCTTCCCATGTGTTCTTATTATTAGCTATGATATCTAGTTTTGCTGAACTCTTATTTTCGCTTCTGCCTCAGGGATTTCAACATTGCTTGAGTCTGATTGATACTTTTGACGTTCAAGGCGACATGGTGAATTTCCTGTCTCGTGAAAACGAGGATCTCGAGCGCCGGTTGAAGGAAAAAGAGGCAGAAGCAACAAAGTGGCTCAATGCTAGCATCAAAGAGTCCACTGAGCGTGATGAACTTCAAGGTACTTTTTCTTTCAACTTGTAGATTGAAATTTCTTTGCATTTTAGTCTTTCGCCGAATCCCTTAGATCTTGCCCCTTCCAAGGTTGCCGTCAGCATTCTGACACACGACTGAAGCGAGCTGAAACCGAGATAGATAACTTGGCGAATGCTAATGCTAAGAAGTGCAATATGCTATACGGCCAGGCTAAGACTATTGAGTGGTACCGCCGAGAGTTAAATTATGTCAACAAATTAAATGTTAACCTTGATAATCTTCTCAAAGTTTCTCAAGCCGATCTAAAGTGGATGGAAAGCGAACGAGATAATGCTCGCCGACTAGCTGAACTTAATAACAAACGGAAAGAAGCTGCCATTGTGGACCATATGAGAGCGAGCTCCTTGCGTTTGGATGAGAAGGCGAGAGCTGATAAGCTTGCCTCTCGCCTTAATACTGTCATTTCTGAGAGAGATTTCGCCGAGCAGGAAGCGCAAAGGTGGAAAGATTTCTGTAAGATTCATGGCGATCGCGCCAGAGAACTTGACAATCAGCTAAAAGCCCAATTACGGCAAGTGGCCACTGTATCCGGTTCTCCTGTTAACGCTAAGTTTGAATCCCATCTACAACTCCTTGTAGAAGCCCAAACTGGTGCTTGTAGGCACGTGAGCGAGTTGGAAGGTAGATTTCTAGGATAATTCTCCACCTGAGTCTTTATGTTGCCTCAGTTTCTAACTCTTCTGTTTTATCTTTACAGAGTGAGTCAAACAATTGGAAGAAGAATTGAAGAAACAACACAAAATCGTTGAGGATCACAAGCTCTGCACCTTCACTATTTCTGACTTGGCTGGGAAACTCACCCATCATCATGGTTGTGAAGAAAGGCTAAATCAGGCTATGGAGGCTCACCGCCAATGTCCCGACCAGATCGCTGCACTAAACCTTCAACTTCAAGATCACAAGAAATGCCAAACCAGCATTGAAGGCCTTGAAAGTAAGGTGAAATATTTGGGTAGAATCCAAAGCGGTCTTCAGGCTGATTTGAGTCAAGCTCAGAAAGATCTTCAAGCTAAAGATGTCAAACATAAGGAACAAATTCTTCTCATGGACTTCCTCGTCGTTCAAGAGTATGTGAATGAAGAATATCCCAAGCTTAATTTGGAGATACCCGCCAAGTATGTCATTGCTCCTCAATCTTCCGCCGTAAAACGGGTTGTGGACTGTGAACAAGATGGCGAGGGATCAGGATCCAGCGGCGAGGAAGAAGAAGATGTGGTCCAAGAGGAAGATGAAGAAGAAGAAGAAAAAGAAGAAGAAAAAGAAGAAGAAGAAGAAGAAGAAGAAGAAAAGGATGACAAGGGACAAGGTGAAAACAGTGGCCAGCTCGAGGATGGAGAGAGGACTCATGACGGCGAGAACCAGACTGCTCCATAATCTTGAAAGAGAATCGACGACTTTTCTTTACACTTTCCTTTCGTGCCTCTGCAACTTCTTTGTTTTGTAATGAACAATCTCTTTCTTTTCTCTTTTTTTTTTGTTATAGCAGATATTTTTGCTCCTTCCCATTTTTATTATCGCCATGTAGGGTTATCACCTTTAACTTTTTGCAATGGATTATTTTTCTTTTAAATGTTGCCTTTTGAACAATCTTCTATCGTATTTGCTTCAATTTGTCTTCAAAGACTTAGCTTGTCATTGAGTGAAGTCCTGGTCCCGTACAGCCAACAATTTCAACAATTGACTTAACAATTTCTCGGAGCGACAGGGTTAGATCCCAGCCGTAACCATTACTTGTGCCCGTCGGCGATCTAATATAAGATGTTTGGGTTGCCCCATAGACTTTAATACACTATGGCATCTGCCAGGGGTGATGCTATGGCGTAGACGGATTAACACACCGACGGCTCCGTCGAATGTGATACTACAGCAAAAGGGTTCTTATTCGCCCAAACACTTACAGATCAACAAGTAACACGACTGGCCTTACAACTAAGCCTGGGTCGGACTAACTATTACGAGTAGGTGCGTTCACTCAATGCAAGCAAGTTTTCTTCATAAGAGATCTTGGCTCTTAGTTGATTTTATTGGTTTGGGAATTATGCCTTCAAAGATGGCGCATGGCCTTAGTACCTGATCAGGGTTTTGGTATGACTTTTAATTGCCTTGGGCATTTGTGCCTCTGTAGGTGACTTTTATAGCCTATTGCTGAGTACTTTGCCTCAGCTATTGTGCTCTTGGAGCTTTTAAGTTTTAGTCATCACTGTAGTTAGACTACCCAGTGAATGAAAAATGCAAGTGACACAGAAATTTGTTAACGGGGTTCGGCGCATGATAGCAAACCTACGTCCCCGGATCTTATTCGCTGTTACATCAGTTAATAAGATTTCTTGGGTATTATGCCCGCCCAAGACTTCGGATTTTACATTGTTTCCCTCAAGGATAGTACTTCTTAAGGAACCTGGCGTTCCATGGATGTTCGAGTTGTACGCCATGCTCATCAATCAATACATACGCTCCTGGCCCAGCCACTCTTTTGACCACATAAGGGCCATCCCATACAGGCTCCAATTTCCTGCATCCTTCTCGCTGAGAGGGGGGAATTTCTCGAAGTACCAACTCGCCGGGGAGATATTCTCTTGGAATCACCCGCTTGTTGTATTCTCTTGATAACCACCGGTGGTAATTCTCCATGTGTGTAAGGGCGATCAGCCGCTGCTCTTCTAAGTCATCTAGCTTGGCTAGGATTAGATCTGTATTCAGATTCTTTTCCCATGCCTCATGCTTTGTAGTGGGCAGGATTACTTCAGATGGAAGTACTGCCTCAGTGCCGAAAGTGAGTAAGAAAGGAGATGCTCCAGTTGCTTCTCGAACCGTAGTTCTATATGACCACAAGACATTGTGCAAATGCTCACACCATGCCTTTTTATGCTTCTCCAGTCTTTTCTTCAGTCCCATTCCAATAGTCTTATTGGTGGCTTCTGCCTGTCCGTTACTCTGAGGGTACAAGGGAGTTGATTTTCCTAACTTGACGCTGTAGTGGGCGAGCAACTTTCTTATGTTATCGCCGACTAACTCTTTTCCATTGTCTGTACATATCTCCGCCGGCACACCGAATCTGCAGAATATGTTTTCCCAAATGAATGTGAATACTTCTTGTCCTGTTTTCTTCCTGATGGCCTTGGCTTCACACCACTTGGTGAAATAATCTGTCGCCACAATGATGTATTTCCGCTGTCCGGAGCCTGTAGTTAGCGGTCCAATAATATTAATGCCCCACTTGGCGAAAGGCCAAGGGCTGAGCACTGAATTTAAAGATGTTGCCGACGCCTTAATTCTTCGTCCATACAGCTGGCATGGTTTGCATCGCTGAACATATTCTTTTGCATCTTTATTCATCCAAGGCCAGTAGTATCCCTGCATTCTGACCTTCAAGGCTAAAGCTCTTTGGCCACCATGATTTCCGCAATCTCCTTCATGGATTTCTTTTAATAATTCATTGCCTTCTTCCCTTGATACGCATCGCAGCAGGGGTCCAGAGAAAGATCGGCGATATAAGATTCCATCTCGGACTTCATAATTCGCCGAACGACTGATCGATGACCTGGTGAGCTAAAATTTGGTTTCCTGGTAAGGTTAAGCGGTCCAAGTAATACCGTATTGGCGATCTCCAATCTGTTTCTGCTGACTCTTCAGTGTTTGTTGTTAATACTTCTCTTTGCCTTGGCGCTGCTACCGATGGCTGCATTACTCTCTCAATAGCTATTGAAGGAACATCTGGATTTGTCATCATTGAGGAGATAAACGCCAGTGCATCGGCGTGCCTGTTATCTTTTCTGCAGATGTGGCGAAACTTGATACCTGTAATCCTCTGGGCGTACTCCCTAGCAAGTTTTAGGTACTTCTGCATAGACGGGTCTGCTGTCTGGTATCGTCCAGATATTTGTCGAATCACCAGCTGAGAATCGTTTGTCAATCTGACATTGCTAATTTTCATTTCAATGAGTATTCGCATGGCATGGATGACTGCTTCATATTCTGCCTCATTATTAGTCGCCGGGAATTCTAGCCTTAGCGAGTGTACTATCCTTGCTCCTTTTGGCGAGATGAGAACGATTCCAATTCCATTTCCTTCTTTATTTGATGAACCATCTACATAAACCTCCCATCCATCAGGACTGCACTTCAATAAATCTGGTACTTCATGTTCTCGCTCATCCAAGGAGGATGGGATTTCTTCTATCTCTTCTTCTTCATCAATTGGGAAGTCGGCGAGGAAGTCTGCAATGACTTGGGACCGCTGAGCTGTACGTATCTCATACTGGACGCCGAACTGTTCAATTTGTTGATTCCACTTGGCGATGCGTCCCACTCGCTGAGAGCTGTGCAAGATAGATTCTATTGGAGTTTTGGTAAGGACCACAATGGGATGGGCGTGAAAATATGGACGCAGTCGTTGAGATGCGAAAACCAAAGCCAGAATCAGCTGCTATATTTTGGTATAATTCTTCTCTGCCCCTTGCAACGTTCTACTGATATAATATATAGGTGTTTCTCCGCCCTTGGTTCTTACAAGCACTGCACTTATGGCAAAAGGTGTCGCAGCGAGATATACTCTCAGTTCTTCGCCGTGCTCAGGTGGCTGAATTGCTGGGAGAGTGGCGAGATACTTTTTAATGCCCTGAAATGCAGCTTCATGTGCCTCAGTCCAGTCGAACTTTTCTCCTTTCTTCAATGTCTGGAAAAATAGTTTGCACTTGTCAGAGAATCTGGAGATGAATCTGTTAAGAGACGCCAAAGTCCCATTGAGTCGCATAACATCTTTTACTGTTACCGGCGAGGGCATCTCTATAATTGTCTTAATCTTGGCTTGATCAGCTTCTACTCCCTTCTTGGTGACGACATATCCCAAGAACTTCCCTGAAGTCACACCAAAAACGCACTTTGCCGGGTTAATCTTTAGCTTAGTAATACGCATATGGTTGAATATTTCTCTGAGGTCTTCCACGTGAGTTTGCTTCTTCTTGCTCTTAACCAGCATGTCGTCCACGTATACTTCCATCGTCTTCCCTATCCATTTTTCGAACATTTTCTGCGCCATTTCTTGATAAGTAGCGCCTGCATTCTTTAACCCAAATGGCATTCGAGTGTAACAAAATAATCCTTTTGTGGAAAAGAAAGCGGTGTGCTTCTGATCTTCTTCCGCCAAAGGTATTTGGTTATATCCTGAATAACCATCCATAAATGACAGCAGCTCGTGACCTGATGTAGTGTCTACAGTCTGGTCAATACTCGGCAGCGGGAAACTATTCTTCGGACAAGCTCTATTGAGGTCGCTGAAGTCAATGCAGATTCTTACTCCCTTGTTCTTCTTTGGTACTACTACCATGTTGGCTATCCATTGTGGATACTGCACTGGCCGTATTATACCAGATGCCTTCATTTTGTCAATCTCTGCCTCTACTGCTTCTTTGTAGGCTGGGGCCAATTTCCTTATCCTTTGCTTGAAGGGTCTGATCTTTGGATCAATATCTAATTTATGACATGCTATCGCCGGGTCAATACCTGGCATTTCATTCATGCCCCAAGCAAAGACATCAACATACTCCCTGAGTAGTGCTTGCAACTTCGCTGATTCGTCTTCATTTAATAGAGTGCCGATCTTTACCATCTTCGGATCCTGATCATCGCCGATGTTAACATCCTTAGTGGGTTCCACCGCTGTAAAATGTAGTTCTGGTTCTCCCATCGGCGATGGTTCCTTTAATTGGTATAAGGCCTTATCTCCAGACTTCGCCGAATCTTCTACCGAGTTTGTTGAATGCACATATGTGGTTGGGTTGGCGATGAAGTCTAGAATCTCCTGCTCCTTAATTGCTTCCTTGTCGAGCTTCTTTTTCTCGGCAATCTTCGCTTTTCGATTTTCTCGTATTTGTACGTCCGTTGAATTGCACGCCTTGGCTACTGCTAAATCTCCAACATACTCAGCAACTCCGAATGGTGTAGGGAATCTCAGGCGCTGATGATAAGTAGAAGGTACTCCTTTCAAACTGTGAAGCCATGGTCTTCCCAGAATTGCGGCATACGGCGAGTCAACATCCACAATACAAAGAGTAGTTTTCAAGAAATAATCCTCGCAAATCTTAACTTTAAATTCAATCTCGCCTTTAGGCTTATAAGCGATACCATTAAACCCATAAATGTTATAGGAGGAGACTGTTGGCGAGGGTATTTTATCATCTTTCGCCCTCATCGCCTCGAAGGCAGTATTAAAGAGGATATCAACGGAACTTCCTGGGTCAATAAGCACCTTCGGCAGCCTGAATTGCTCCATCTGAATGGTAAGAACCAAGGGGTTGTTGTGATTTCTTCCCTCTGAAGGAATCTCTTCGGCGGAGAACCCGACACAAGCCTTCATCCAATCTTGCAAAGGCTCTTGCTTGACGGCGACACTACAAATCTCATTTCCCATTCTATCTCGCTTATGCACACGAGATAAAACGTTATCATGAAATTCATCTCTAGTGATCTTTGAGTGTACAATGGAAAAGCAGTCTAATTCCAACAAATCTCGCTCAACCTTTACCTCATACACCTTTGGGGTCTGAGCGGGAATGGCTTGAATTGGTTGGACCATGATAGGAGGTGGCGGTGGCAACTCTAAAAATTCCTGGAATTTCCCCAAGCGGATGAATCGATGCACTTCTTGTTGTACGCCGGTGCAGTTCTCAGTTGTATGGCCATGAAACTGATGGAATTGACAAAAGGAATTGGTATTGGTCGGCGGGGCCCTTGGATTTCCTCTGTTATAAGGGTAGCGGATATCATCCCTACAGTTTGAACTTTCAATTTGGCCGAACGCATCTGTGTAGGTCACACGCAATTTTGGTAGAGTAGCATCTTGGAAAGGTTGTTGGTTGCCTCTGCCAAATTTTCTGTTATCTCCATTGTATCTTCTTTCACCATTTCCATTTCGCCGATTATCTCTTCCTCCTCTTCCATAGTTTCCTCCTCTATTGTCTTGCTTGTCACGTCCATCATAGTTCTCTCGCTTCTGCGAATTCCAATGCTGTTCGGCGGTAACTTGCTATTGTTGCCTTTCTGCTTCAGGTATTATTATCGCCGAAGAGGGATTCTGCGTTAATTTTCGATGTTCAGCCTTCAACCATTCTTTCTTAATTTCTTCTTGATCTTCCGGCGAGAAACTATTGATCGAGTGAATTTGTTTTGCTCTCTCCTTCTTCAAGCGAAGCTCCTCTTCTCGGATTTCTTCATAATTTATCCATTCATCCTACATCGCCCTCAAGGTTTGTAGGTCCTTCGGCATGTCCCAAAATAGCTTTTGGTATAATTGGTCTGTCGTCTCCATACCACTAAGGAATGACCTTATCTTCTCCTTTTCTGATACTTCTGACCCAACTTCACTGCTTGCCTTCCTCCATCTTTGAATAAAACTTTTGTAAGCCTCCATGTGCCTTCTCCTAATGTTGAATAATCTTTCCACGCCCGGCCGACTTCTGTTGTTCTGAATAAAGGCACGCAAAAATTTACATTCCAACTTCTCAAAAGATTTGATTTTTCCTTCTTCGAGCCCATCAAACCAAGCTAAGGCCTCCTCTTTGAGTGTAGCGGGGAATGCCATACACATTATGGGATCTGATCCTACCCAAGCCGCCATATCTCGCTTATAAGCTTTTAAGTGTTGCGAAGGATCTCCCGTTCCATCATATGTGGAGGTGAATTTAGGTGTAGAATACTTGGGAGACACGTACCCATATGTGATACATTCATGAAAGGGTGTTTTTTGCGCCTCTGATAATGCCACCCTATATTTCGATTCCCTTGAAGATCCGCTCAACGCTTCCACTTTATGCTTTAGTCGGCGAAGATCCTTCTTCATCTCCTTATCTATTTTATGCTGCCGCTTAGAACTGCTATGGTCTTTGTCATCTTTTCCAGGCACATTCACTCTTCTGCCTCTTTCATCATACTTCGCCGATGAATCTGACATTCCTGATGTACTGGTTCCACTCTTTTCAACTCGGCGGGTTGTATGAGAATGAGACTCATGGCGAGATGAATGTGCATGGGACCCATGACGAGATGAATGTGCATGGGAGGCATGGCGAGTCGAGTGCGAGTGGGATGCATGACCTTTATTTTGTGCCGCCATCAATTCTCTATGACTTTGGAGTACCGTCTCCATCTGCAATTGCATTTGTCTCTCCATCTGACTAGCTTGCCTGTTGTTGGCCTCAAGAATTTGCCTCAGCAATGTTTCTGTAGTATTTGTGGATCCAGTATTATCTGCTATCACGACTGGGCGAGTTACAGTAGCTCCCGGTACTATCGCTGCACCATTTATGCTTGCCGCCTGTGGAATTTCTCCCGCTATAATTGGTTCTGCCATCACCGCTGGAACTTCTTCTACCACATGTTGTGTTTCGCCGACACCTTGTACCAACTGCTGCTGAACATTGGCTGCCACTCTGCTTCCTGCAATTGCATTTTGAGTTGCTCCCCCTGCATTCGATGTTTCTCCTATGGTGAATCTTCAGCCACCCATCTGCTCGCCGCAAGCATTTGCTTCTACTTCACTACTGATTCTCCTTAGCATTGGATTAGGCTCAGGTGACCTTTCTGCATTCTCAAAACGAGTAATATCCTCCATGTAAACCTCTTCTTGGCGAGTCACTCGTTGGACAAGTGATCGGCGAGATGAGCTTGCCAAATTAGGATTCACTGGACCAGCTGGTTCCATTGCCCTGCTTCTAGTGTTGTGGCCACTGGGGAATGTCGCTGGTGTAGGAGGGATAGGATGTCGAAGAGGCCTACCCGCCGGGGCTTTATCGCTTCTTCCTCTAGGACCCATTCGCCGAGATTCTGTTAAAAGAAGACAAACACACTTCCTGACAGTATTGCTCTGTTAGTACTGTGGGTAAAAGCCAAATAAGTTAGTTGGGTTGCTTTTCAGAATGTTGATGAATGAAAGACAAAAAGAACAGCTTTAAATCATGTGATGTGCAGATGATGACCTAATCATGACAAGAATTATAAAAACATCCTATGATACTATGATTTTCAAATCAAAATGATAGTACGGCAGATGTTTTAAGAAATTTTTTGAAATGGTTTTAGAATACAATTTCCTTCATGAGTCTACAGTTTCTGCTACTCGCCGGAAAAGATACTTTTTGCCGGAAATATATATCTATATTTGCATTTTCCGAGAGGAATCCATACCCAAAAATAACATTTTTCTATCCTTGTAACTAGTTTTCTCCACTGCTCATGTGAAAAAGGTGAAATATGTGATAAAATTGCCAAAACAGGCCGGCCAACCCTTATCTATAACCACAATAGCACTGAACACAGCATGATTTCCATAAATGGTAAAAAATGTCTACTGAGAATCCAGATCCATCGCCCTAGCATACTAAAAATACTCTATACTTTCTAATCTTAGTAATACTCTACAGGAGAATCCTTATAACAAGCTGCATAGCATACCATACATAGCGAAACAGAAGCAAAATCATGAAGAGATTTTACATAGCGAGCATAACATCTCTAAATAGTATGATGAATTTACTGAAACATAACGGCGAGCTCTAAAACTCATATATCATACCATATATAGAAACAAAGAACATATGATAACATCCCAAATCATACTCAAAATCAAGGAAAAACAAGTTCAAAGCCTCTTCTAGCGCCAAAATGTAACTGTGTAAAATCCCAATGGTTAGATCTTACACAGTACACCCAAATATCATACATCAACATACACACAATCATCCCTAAACATGCATCTAACAAATAACATAGGAAAATACTAAGAGAGTAAGGTTAGAGATACTTGACAAGATGTTTACTTGGTTCGCCCTTATGTAAGGACTACATCCAAGGATATCACTAGTATAAGCACGATTACAACTCTCAATTACCTTGCTAATCTTCTAAGTATGCACTCACAATAAGAACCCTAATTTCAGCCTTGGGCTATAGAGAGCAAGTAGAATACTTTCCCTCTCTCTAGACCAATCCGAAATGTGTCCAACCCCTTTCTTAGAGGCATCTCTCGCTATTTATACAAGATTTACATTAGTGCTATACAGCTAATACAGACGAGCTACGCTCTGACACTAATTTGTCTCTACCCGCCGACAAAGCATGTCGCCGAGGTAGTATTACTTCCAGCGAGTAAGTCTTCTTGAGGATAAGGATGGCTGACGAGGTTTCCACTGAGTCAACAAGTCAACCTGACAATCTATCCGTTCTGACGGGTAATGAATGCTCAACCACTTCTCAACTACTTATCACCTTCCCCCGCTACACTATTCCTACTCCGCTGATACTACTTATCCCGCTGACTCCTTCTTCACATCTTACCGCTATGCCCAAGAATTGGATACTTCGCCCATTGTTGATTCCATACTTCTCGTGAGTGTCCTTTTGATACACCTTGGCCCTTAGGATGCTATTATTATGCAAAGGCATTTTCTACCCTTACA
>JAJJMA010079627.1:0-14256 GCA_023529015.1 Papaver nudicaule
CCCCCCCAAAGTTTACCTCTTTTTATGATGGAACTGGAGATCCCACACAGCACTCGAGAGCTTATAAGCGAGATATGGCAGCCTGGGTAGGATCGGATCCTATAATGTGTATGGCTTTCCCTGCTACACTAAAAGATGAAGCCCTAGCCTGGTTTGATGGGCTGGAGGAAGGAAAAATCAAATCCTTTGAGAAGTTAGAAAGCAGATTCTTGCACGCTTTTATTCAGAACAATAGAGGTCGGCCTGGCGTGGAAAGATTATTCAATGTTAAGAGAAGACCCTCGGAGACTTATAAAGTTTTTATTACAAGATGGAGAAAAGCAAGCGGCGAGGTAGGATCAGAAGTTTCAGAGAAGGAGAAAATAAGATCGTTTCTTAGCGCTATGGAGACTACTGACCAGTTGTACCAGAAGTTGTTTTGGAACATGCCACAGGATTTGCTGACCTTGAGGGCGATGCAAGATGAATGGTTAAGTTTTGAAGAAATCAGAGAGGAGGAGTTGCGACTAAAGAAGGAGAGAGCAAAACAAATTCATTCGATTAACAGCTTGTCGCCGGAAGAACAAGAAGAAATCAAGAAAGAGTGGTTGAAGGCAGAACAAAGGAAGTTGGCACAGAATCCCTCTTCGACGATAGTAGTTTCCGAGGCAGGAAAGCAGCAGGTTACCGCCGAGCAGCATTGGAATTCTCAGAAGCGAGAAAATTATGATGGGCGAGATAAGCAAGATAACAGGGGAGGAAATTATGGACGAGGAGGAAGAGATAATCGGCGAAATGGGAATGGAGACAGAAGATATAATGGGGATAATAGAAAGTTTGGCAGAGGCAACCAGCAACCTTTCCAAGATGCTACTTTGCCCAAGTTACGCGTTTCTTATACAGATGCGTTTGGTCAGATTGAAAGTTCAAATTGTAGGGATGAAATCCGCTATCCTTACAACAGAGGAAATCCAAGGGTCCTGCCAGCCAATACCAATTCATTCTGTCAATTCCACCAGTTTCATGGCCATACAACTGAGAATTGTACCGGCGTACAGCAAGAAGTCCATCGATTCGTCCGAATGGGGAAATTTCAGGACTTCCTAGAATTGCCGCCGCCACCTCCTCTCATGGTTCAGCCAATTCAAGCCATTCCAGTCCACACTCCAAATGTGTACGAGGTTAAGGTTGAGCGAGATTTAATGGAATTAGATTGCTTTTCCATTGTGCATTCAAAAATTACCAGGGATGAATTTCATGATAATGTCATGTCTCGAGTCCATAAGCGAGATAGAATGGGAAATGAGATCTGTAGTGTCGCCGTTAAGCAAGAGCCGTTGCAGGAATGGATGAAAGCATGTGTTGGATTCTCTGCCCAAGAGATTCCACCAGAAGGAAGAAATCATAACAACCCGTTGGTTCTTACTATTCAGATGGAAGGGTTCAGGCTGCCGAAGGTGCTCATTGACCCGGGTAGTTCTGTGGACATCCTCTTTAACACTGCCTTTGAGGCGATGAGAGCGAAAGACAAGAAAATACCCTCGCCGACGGTATCCTCCTATAACATTTATGGGTTTAACGGCATTGCATCTAAGCCTAAAGGCGAAATTGAGTTAAAAGTGAAAATTTGCGACGACTACTTCTTGAATACTACTCTCTGTATTGTGGATGTTGACTCGCCATATGCTGCAATTCTGGGGAGACCATGGCTTCACAGTTTAAAGGGAGTCCCTTCTACTTATCATCAGCGCCTGAGGTTCCCCACACCATTTGGAGTCGCCGAGTATGTTGGTGATTTATCCGTGGCCAAGGCGTGCAACTCGGCGGATGTGCAAATGCGAGAAAATCGAAAGGTGAAATTGGCGGAGAAAAAGAAGCTCGGCAAGGAAGTGGTTAAGGAGCAAGAAATTTTAGACTTCATCGCCAACCCAACCACATATGTGCATTCAGTAAACTCAGTAGAAGACTCGACGAGGCCTGGAGATAAAACCTTATAGCAATTAAAGGAACCATCGCCGATGGGAGAGCCAGAATTACATTTCACGGCGGTGGAACCTACTAAGGATGTTAATATCGGCAATGAGCAGGAGCCAAAGATGGTAAAAATTGGTACTCTTTTAACTGAAGACGAATCGGCGAAGTTACTAGCACTACTCAAGGAGTATGTTGATGTCTTTGCTTGGGGCATGGATGAGATGCCAGGGATTGATCCGGCGATAGCATGCCATAAGCTCGATATCGATCCAAAGGTTAGGCCATTCAAGCAAAGAATAAGGAAATTGGCCCCGGCTTATAAAGAGGCTGTAGAGGCAGAAATTGACAAAATGAGGGCATCTGGTATAATAAGACCAGTGCAATATCCGCAGTGGATAACCAACATGGTTGTGGTACCAAAGAAGAACAAGGGAGTAAGGATCTGCATTGATTTCAGTGACCTTAACAGAGCTTGTCCCAAGAATAGTTTCCCATTGCCGAGTATTGACCAGACTGTGGACGCCACATCAGGTCACGAGTTGCTGTCATTTATGGATGGTTATTCAGGGTATAACCAAATACCTTTGGCGGAGGAAGATCAGAAGCATACCGCTTTCTTCTCCACCAAGGGGTTATTTTGTTACACTCGGATGCCGTTTGGATTGAAGAATGCTGGCGCTACTTATCAAGAGATGGCACAGAAAATGTTCGAGAAATGGATCGGGAAGACGATGGAAGTCTATGTCGACGACATGCTTGTCAAGAGTAAGAAGAAACAAACTCATGTGGAAGACCTAAGAGAAATATTTAACCATATGCGTGTTACTAAGCTCAAAATCAATCCAGCAAAATGCGTTTTCGGCGTGACTTCAGGAAAGTTCTTGGGATATGTCGTCACCAAGAAGGGAGTGGAAGCTGATCAAGCCAAGGTTAAAGCAATCATAGAGATGCCCTCGCCGGTCACTGTAAAGGATGTTATGCGACTCAATGGGACTTTGGCGTCTCTCAACAGATTCATCTCCAGATTCTCCGATAAGTGCAAGCTGTTTTTCCAGACATTGAAGAAAGGAGAAAAGTTCAACTGGACTGAGGCACATGAAGCTGCATTTCAGGGTATTAAAAAGTATCTCGCTACTCTCCCAGCAATTCAGCCACCTGAACACGGCGAGGAACTCAGAGTATATCTCGCTGCTACGCCGTTTGCCATAAGTGCAGTACTTGTAAGAACCAAAGGTGGAGAAACACCTATATACTATATCAGTAGGACGTTGCAAGGAGCAGAGAAGAATTATACCAAAATAGAGCAGTTGATTCTGGCTTTAGTTTTCGCATCTCAGCGATTACGCCCATATTTTCATGCCCATCCCATTGTGGTCCTCACAAAAACTCCAATAGAGTCTATCTTGCACAGCTCTCAACGAGTGGGACGCATCGCCAAGTGGAATCAGCAGATTGAACAGTTCGGCGTCCAGTATGAAATACGCACAGCTCAGCGGTCTCAAGTTATAGCTGATTTCCTCGTCGACTTCCCAATAGATGAAGAAGAAGAGATAGAAGAAATCCCATCCTCCTTGGATGAGCAAGAGCATGAAGTTCCAGATTTATTGAAGTGCAGGCCTGATGGATGGGAGGTTTATGTAGATGGATCGTCGAATAAAGAAGGAAATGGAATTGGAATTGTTCTTATCTCGCCAAAAGGGGCAAGGATAGTGCACTCGCTAAGACTAGAATTCCCGGCGACTAATAATGAGGCAGAATATGAAGCAGTCATTCATGCAATGCGGATACTCATTGAAATGAAAATTAGCAACGTTAGATTGACAAGTGACTCCCAGCTGGTGATTCGACAAATATCTGGACGATACCAGACAGCAGACCCATCGATGCAGAAGTACCTAAAACTTGCTAGGGAGTATGCCCAGAGGATCACAGGTATCAAGTTTCGCCACATCTGCAGAAAAGACAATAGGCACGCCGATGCATTGGCGTTTATCTCCTCAATGATGACGGACCCAGATGTTCCTTCAATAGCTATTGAAAGGATAATGCAGCCATCAGTAACAGCACCAAGGCAATGGGAAGTATTAACAACAAGTGTTGAAGAATCAGCAGAAACAGATTGGAGATCGCCGATACGGTATTATTTGGACCACTTAACCTTACCAGGAAATCAAATCCTGGCTCATCAGATCATCAGTCGCTCGGCGAACTATGAACTCCGAGATGGAATCTTATATCGCCGGTCATTCTCTGGACCACTTCTGCGATGTGTATCAAGAGAGGAAGGTAATAAATTATTAAAGGAGATTCATGAAGGAGACTGTGGAAATCATGGCGGCCAAAGAGCTCTAGCCTTGAAGGTCAGAATGCAAGGATATTACTGGCCTTGGATGAATAGAGATGCAAAGGAATATGTTCAGCGATGCAAACCATGCCAGCTGTATGGAAGAAGAATTAAAGCGCCGGCAACATCTTTGAATTCAGTGCTTAGCCCTTGGCCATTCGCCAAGTGGGGCATTGATATTATTGGTCCACTAACTACAGGCTCTGGACAGCGGAAATATATTATTGTGGCAACAGATTATTTCACCAAGTGGTGTGAAGCTAAAGCTATCAGGAAGAAAACAGGACAAGAGGTGTTTACATTTATCTGGGAGAACATATTTTGCAGATTTGGTGTACCGGCGGAGATATGTACCGATAATGGGAAGGAGTTGGTCGGCGACAACATAAGAAAGCTACTCGCCCATTACAGCGTCAAACTGGGAAAGTCAACTCCTTTATACCCTCAGAATAATGGCCAAGCAGAAGCCACCAATAAGACTATTGGAATGGGATTGAAGAAAAGATTGGAAAAGCATAAAAAGGCATGGTGTGAGCATTTACACAACGTCTTATGGTCGTATAGAACTACGGTTCGAGAAGCAACTGGAGCATCTCCTTTCTTACTTACTTTCGGCGCTGAGGCAGTACTCCCATCTGAAGTAATCCTCCCCACTACAAAGCATGAGGCATGGGAAAAGAATCTAAATACAGATCTAATCCTAGCCAAGCTAGATGACTTAGAAGAACAGCGATTGATCGCCCTTACACACATGGAGAATTATCATCGGCGACTAGCAAGAGAATACAACAAGCGAGTAATTCCAAGAGAATACTCACCCGGCGAGCTGGTACTCCGAGAAGTTCCCCCATCTCAGCGAGAAGGGTGCAGGAAGCTGGAACCTGTGTGGGATGGCCCTTATGTCGTCAAAAGAGTGGCTGGGCCAGGAGCGTATGTACTGATTGATGAGCATGGTGTACAACTCGAGCATCCTTGGAACGCCAGGTTCCTTAAAAAATACTATCCTTGATGAATACCATGTAAAATCCGAAGTCTTGGGCGGGCATAATACCCAAGAAGTCTTGTTAGCTTGTATAAAATAGAAGCAAATAAGATCCGGGGACGTAGGTTTGCTATCATGCGCCGAACCCCGTTAACAAATCATTGAGTCATTCGCACTTTCACTCACTGAGTAATCTGACTTCAGTGATAGACAGAATTTTAAAGCTCCAAGAGCACAATAGCTGAGGCAAAATACTCAGTAGCAGGCTATAAAAGCCAAATGCAGAGGCACAAATGCCCAAGGCAAAAAAATGCCATACAAAACCCTGATCAGGTACTAAGGCCAAATGCCATCTTTAAAGGCAAAATGCCCAAATCAATAAATTAACTAAGAGCCAAGATCTCTTATGCAGAAGACTAACTTCCGTCGAGTGAAAGCCCTTATCGTAACTGTTAGTCCGACCCAGGCTAGTTGTAAGGCCAGCCGTGTTACTTGTTGATCTGTAAGTGTTTGTAAGGAAATAAGGTCCCCATTTGCTGTAGCATCACATCGGCGGTTCCGCCGGTGTGCTAATCCGTCTAAGCCATAGCATCACTCCTGGCGGAGTGTATTGAAGTCTATGAGGGCAACCCATTCTACTTATATTAGATCGCCGACGGGCACAAGTAATGGTTACAGCTGGGTTCTACCCTGTTGCTCTGGGAAATTGTTAGTTCAATTTATAAGATATTGTTGGCGGTAACGAGGGCCAGGGCTTCACTCCTTGGAATGTTAGCTCTTGCAAGACAAGATGAAAATGAGCAAATATGCACACGGAAAATGGCATATGGGGAATAGATGTCATTAAACACAAAAAACAACATTCACCAAAATAACATTTCAAAGGAAAAGGTTCAGTACAAGAACATTAAAGGTAGCAAGAAAAATGCAAGATAAAGGAAAAATACTTTGTCTATCACAGCATCTAAAAAGCAGAAGAAAAGCTACTCTAACACCTAGGATCCGCAAAAGGACTCTTGGGGGTAGGAGGCCTGTCCTGATAAAGGTCGCCGAGAAGATCTGCACTTATGTCGCATGTCCCACTATCATCAGGGTGGCAGTCATTTCTAGCCATTCCAACAGCACTTGACTCGCCAAGATTCCTCGTGCTCTGCTCGTCGACGTCAATAACTACCTCAGTGCTTTGCTCGGTGACGGGTTGACTAGTATTAACAGTCGTCGTCCCTGAGGTCTGCCCACCAACATTTCCAGCAAAGATAGTAAGGGATAGATTTTGTCCCTTGGGGTCTTCATCCTCAGCTTCCTCCTCTGAGCTTTCTTCCTCAGACTCATAATTTTCTTCTTCATCTTCTTCCTTATCCTCTTCTCCATTCTCTTCTTCACCCAGCACTTCTTTTCCTTTGGCGCTTGCTTTCTCTTGCATGGCGAGCTGCTCAGGAGTGAGGCGCTTGTAGGCCGAGGGAATCTCCACCCCACACTGAGGCAAGAATTTGTAAGCAAAATCCTGGGCGCCGACGAAGGCATCCCTGACAACATCATCCTTGTGACGCTTCTCCCAGTATTGGGCATCGTCCTTGACTTCGGCGAGTTCAATCTCGAGACCATCTCGGGCACCCTCCAACTCTTGAATCTTGCCAGCGCAAGAGGCATGGTCAAGAAGTCGCTTGTTCAGATCGGCGAGTTGGCCAGCACAGGAATCATGCTCTTTGAGCCTTTCAGATAACTCATCTATCTTGCTGGGGCACAGCTGATGCTCCTTGAGCTGATCAGAAAGATCTTGGACCTTTGTTTCCAGTTCATGACAACCTTTGATGACCTCCTGATTCTGGTCTGCTTCATTCTTTAGCCTCTGAATGGTTGCTGAGGCAAAAAGAAAAAAGGATACGATAAAGAAGAGGGAAAATAAACATAAGCATGATAAGTCATGAGTAAATCCTATAAAAGCTACCTTCTAGGTTGCGGACATGATCTCGCATACCCTTTTGTGCTTTCGTAAACTGAGTCATATGAAACTCGAAGTTTTCGTTAGCACACGGACCTAACATTTGTTCTATTCGGCGATGTTGGTCAGAGCATTGTTGGTATAACTCAATTGTCAAGGTTTCCTGTCTCGCCGCTGAATCTTACCAACGTTGAATCTGAAACTCGACGATTTCTTTTTCGGTACTCAGGCTAATGATCTGAGAAGATAATTTATCAGCTCTGGACTTCTCTTCTTTCCAAAGGAAGGAAGCTCGCTTATGACTTGTTTCGGCCTCTACCTTGGCAGCATGAGCTAGTTCTTCCCGACGTAGTGCCTCGTCTCGTTGGCTAATCATTTGGCCTAATTCCGAGCGAGCAGCTTGATAAGTATTACAAAGATTTCTTATAATATCAACGTCCTGATCCAACTCTCGGCGACACCATTTAAGGTCCTTTTGGAAGGCGAATAGTTGGCTACACTGCTTAAGGTTGCTATTACTAAGTCTCTCGATTTCAGATTCAGCTCGCCTAAGCCTATCGTCATCGGAGGAATGGCAACCTTGGAGGGCAGGAAATCTAAGGGTCGGCGAAAGAAGTAAAACAAAAGAAAGAAAGCACAGCAACAAAAGATGTGGAGAAACTTACCCTGCTGAGTAGTGACCGTCAGGCTTCTGTCTCTGGCCTCCTTCTTTAACCTATCAACCTCTTGGCCACGCACCACGGCATCATGCTTCAGCTGACTGATTTGAGTCCTAAGGTTAATGTTCTCACGGCCAAGTCCTTCAAGGGCCGAGCCAACACTCAAACAGTGGTGAAAGTGCTGAGGATACACACACTAAGCATAAGTCTCAAATGACGACAAGAGCTAAATATGATGCAATTCCACAAAAATACTCACCATATTGAAAAGGTTGAAATGTTCCTGATAAGGAATGACCTCGGCAGCTGTATGAAATTTTGGGTGATGCACAAACCCAGGGCGACTATATTGGGCCAAGGTTTCATAATACTCATGGTCTGTGCAGTCATCCGCCACACTAAGCTTGTCAAAAGCCGCGGCGAGCATATTAGGGGCAGTCACTTGCAGGCATCCAGGTCCTTTAGCAGGCTAAGGAACAAGAGGGTGCCGAGGCAACCTATCAAGAACGACTAAGCCAGCGAGATGTGGCTCAAGTACTGAGGCAGAAGAAGTATGTTGAACAGATGGTATCTGGGGATTCTTCGAAGAAGAAGAGGGCTCGGAAGTGTCTCGACACCAGAAATGTTGAGCTGATCTAGATCCATATCGAGATGATCATTATTCTTGGGATATGTCTCCGAGTCAAGATGCATGTCTTCTATATTTTCAATAGCAGGAGGATCAGTGGAACCATTCTTGGCAGACTGGTCGGCGAGAATACTAGAGTCACCCACCAGAGGTTGATCGACGAGCATGTGGGAATTATCCTTGGCAGATTGGTCGACGGTAATCTCAGGATTGTCCTGAATAGGAATAGTTTCCTTGACAGGTGAAGAAGGAGTTGATGGAGGAGGCAGATTCTTAGCAGCTAGTTGGCGAAGTTCTTCATCCACCTCGGCGGGAGACGGCCTAGATTTCTTGGAGCGCTGCAAATTGAATATCATCAAAGATACATCTATCAGATCTCGGAACAAGCAGAGGCAAATATAGATATATATTTTAAAAATATATTGGCACATATTTTTAAAATAAGTTTAAGTAAAATGCTTGTTTCAAGATCTTCAGTCGGATCTTTGCTAACACGGAAATAACTCCAGCAAGAACATAGATATATATTTACCTGAGAGGCACCGGCGACAGTAGTATCTTCTCGCCCTCTCTTTGTCCCAGCAACGGCATCAGCCGAAAGTTTGACGTAGCCTTTATCTTCCGTCCTGAGAAATTTGCCATTCTCATCCTTGGCATATTTGTCAGCATCAGGCCAGACTACGCTCCAGAAGGTGTGCTTGGCAAGATGGGCATGCTCAGGCAAGAAAGATTCTCGGATCTTGGTCTTGTTATCATCCTCCCAGCCGAGTAGCCAAGGACCGTCAACGAGACAGGGAAGGTTGGAAAAGTCGCCCTCAGAGCTGTGGCGAACGGATGGTTTGTCTTTAGTACTTGTAATCTCGACATCGGTGAGTAACAAGTCTGTATCAGGTTTTGGGGCAAATCGAATAGCCCAGGGATCAGTTTTTCTGTTGCAAGAAGCCACAGAATATTGTTCAAGAAATTTCTTCACCGTAAACTCCTCAGGCTTGTGAGCTTCCAAGTTGGCGAGCGAGGGATAGTTTGTTTTGCTTTCTCGGCGCAGGCTCCATTCATTCATCACTCGGATAGCATTACCCGTTAGCTGGAAGGGACTTCTGTTAATCTCCGCAAGAAGATCAACGATAAAAGTATTATCCGGGTTGTAAAGAGGAAACTTCAGCCCAGCCTTCAGTTGACCAAAGGCGACAGCAGCCCAGGTATTACTTGTCTCGGATCGAAGAAGATCGTCGACAGATAATAAATCAGATGCCTTCTTTGTCTCAGGCAGGGAATGGATTTTGGGGTTGAGATATTCCACCTTGTAATGGGCACAATAGCCAGGCCAATCGGTATTCCAGTGTGGCACCTTTGGGTCAGTGGACTTTGTTTTGCTAGCTGTGCTTTTAGACCTGGAGGGTTTTGGAGCCATTAAAGCCGCTTAAAGGTTGTCGGAGAAGATGAAGACAGGTGGTTTCCGATGGAAGATTAGCCGGAGAAGATGAAGAATGGTGGTTATTGGTGACGGAAAATGAAGAAAAAGGGATCTGAAGCAGAAATCAGTGTAAAGAGAAGAAGAAATTGTTGTGAAGCAAAGGAAAGAAGAGAAGAAATAGCAGTAGGGGAAGCCTTAAGATGATCAGAAAAAAGAAAGAAGATGAAGGATTCAGAGTGCAGTAGCAGAAGACTTAGGGTTTTAGAAAAAGCTCGCAAAGGAAGAAGCAGATGCAGAGACGAGTATTTATATGGGTAAAGGGGAAACTAACCGGCGATAACGGTTATGAGCTGTAGTGGAGTAATGGAAGTAATGGGCGAAAACGGTTACCAGTCATAAAGTGAAAGAACGCATGGAAGACACGTGGAGTAACTGATGCATGCTAGCGGACGTGTGGCGTGAAAAAAGGCTAGTGGAGAACGTGGGGCGGTATTTTCGGCGAGTATGTAAGTTTCATCCCCGGCGACTAAAGTCTTAGGAGATGAAAGAGGCAAAATGTAAGGGTAGAAAATACTATCCGATATAAAAGCATCCTAGATGGGCTGTTGTATAAAAAGAATGTAGCCGAGATGTCCTGGATCAACGAGTAACAAAGACGGGCGACATAAGAATGAGCGAGTATGGTACCAGCGAGTAGAGTATCAGCGAGAGGGGTTTCAACGAGTAAAAGACCGATCGCCATTAGTTAGGTGATAGTTAGGTGAAATTTAGGTGAGCATTTAAGAGAAGCCAGAACGGATATATTGTCAGGTTGACTAGTTGACTCAGTGGAAGACACATCATCAACCTTATCTGTAGGGGGTAAAACCCGTCGGACCACGTGTCTCGCATCCAGGGAGCATAACCACGCCGAGAGAACCATACCGAGAAGATGGGCAGCGATGTTTCGGGTAGGTGAAGGAAGAGAAGTTACATTTGTGCAAGGGAAAGACTCGGAGTGAAAGGGATTCGGACTACAGCGAAGGACCGAAGCCCAAGATCCAGCCTCGGAGTGTAAACCGCCTTACTCGACAGAAACTGACACCACCACGATTGAGTCTTTTGTCTTCATTAGCTGTAAACCACCCAAGCTCGGCCCTATAAAAGGCGAGCTTGGAAAACATTGTAAGGGTTGGATTCTTGTTTGGTTGAGCCTAAGTAGCAAGAGAGAGATTAGGTTTGTAATCTCCTCTGGTTCCTTAGGGTTTTATTCATGTAATCTCAGCATTAGTTATACACAGAAAGTCTTCTTTATCTGGTCTTGATTATTTTACTTAGTTTTAAATCATTGTTCATTGCATCCTCGATGCTGTTCTTGATGTCTTCGGACTGCTAAACCACTATATACTGTATGTGCGAGTAGATCTGATGGATGTGGTACCTCGAGTACCTATGCAGATTTTCTACTCGTACATTATCTCTAAGAAGATTCTCTCGTCTATGTTTGGAATGAACTCGCCGAGGTATATGTGTCGGCGAGTCATGACAAATAGTGTCAGTCTAACACTGTTGGTATTAGCTGTTTACCACTATGTAAAAGGTCTATAAATAGTGAACTAACCAACTGAGAAAGGGGTTGGACACATTTGGGATTGGTCTGGAGAGAGGAAAAGTATTCTACTTGCTCTCTACAGCCCAAGACTAAAATTAGGGTTCTTGCTTAAGGAATTAAACATAAAGATTAGCAAGGTAATGAAGTGTTGTAATCATACTTATATAGTGGAATCCTTGGATGTAGTCCTTACTTATGGGCGAACCAAGTAAATCATCTTGTCAAGTATCTCTAACCCTTACCTCTTTACATTCTTTATGATTGATGCATGGATGCTTGTTGAGGATGATTGTGTGTATGTTGGAGTATCATATTTGGGTGTACTGTGTAAGATCTGACCATCGGGATTTTACACAGCTACAAGCACTGGGGTAACAGATGTATATATGTATTTACATACCATAAATAAGCAGGACACGTTGTTGAAGGTGTAGTCTAGCTAGTAGTATAATGAGTTTGAATATCAAGATCAACGAGAAACATTACCTCTGAAATCTGAAAGAAAAGCTCATCAATATCCCTCCGCTACTGGAGTTCATGATAAATAGCCATCATTGAACTGGGTGTTAATGTAGTGTACTTTATAAAGCATATAAACAACAAACAAAAGATTCAGAAGATTTTACGACCAAAAGTTTTATGCATTGATTTTCTCATGATTTGTAAACAAGAAGAGGCTAGAAAATCATATAGTTTCAAAATACAAAACCTAAAATAAAACGTGACACCACAAACACGTGATTGATAGTGTACTTAGCAATGAACTAATCACTTCCAATGTAATACTCCTTTAGTCAGAATCATAATCAGAATCAAATTCATTTTTCTTTCTTTTCTTGGTATTGAGGTCAAGAGCTTTCAACGAAACAAAGCTGTTGATGTGTGGTATTGCTTCAACCAAAGGCGAAGGGCCTGCTTTTTTTGTGAAGTATTCTGAACTGAGATCCACAAAATTTTTCCAAGTTGCAGTTTTCGTGTCATAACATATGACAAGATTAACAAACCGCAACAGAACTAGACCGTTCGTTAAAAGGGTGATTGGCCAATGGACATCCATAGGACGTCTCAAATTGATTTTCAGTTTGAACAAGCTTTCCCATTCACTGTTCTCCTTCTTAAACGACCATATGTCTACACCTTCCCCATAAGTTGGCTTCACAACACACAAACACCCTCCTATCACTTGGAGTTGGAAAGAGTTATACCCAGTGGTGGTAAAACAAGGTGGCGCAGGGAGCAAGCTGAACTCCTCAACCCCTAAATCAAAAGCAACAATCTTCCAGTCTTTGTAGTCCACCCAGTAAAGAAATCCATCTACATGCATACCCCTTGTTGGACCATAACCTTGACGAAACAAAGAGTAAGTAATTTCTCCCTTGTTTCTCCATTGTTTACGAGTACCAAGAGTGTTAACATGAACTCTCCCCAAGGCTTGTTCATTACCATAAAAAATTCTCACAACTTTGTACTCACCAGTAGGAGGATCAAATCCAAATCCATTCACCATGTAACATTTCAAGTAGGATTTACCACCTTTATAAGTACCCTCTAGAAACTCATACGGAATTTCGAACCTCGGAAGATATAAGAACTCTCTAGTAATGGGATTATAAATGGAAGCAGGATCATCAACATTGTGTGTACTAGCAAATGAAAAGCAAAGCAAACCGTTGCACGAACCAACCAGCACGCACGAATTAGCCCTCTTCTTAATCAATGGATGATTAACTCTTGTTAAGAAATAAGTTCTCTTAAGGTTATTAACTTCTAAATAACAAAGTGGGCTGCTTTTCCCCATTGTCAATAACAGAAAACTCACCTTGCTCATGCCATTGCCACCATTAAGACCCCGCTGCGGCTGTTCTACCATTCCGTTGTGACGCTGTGCTTGCAAATCGGTGAACTGGGTAAGACTGATAACACGATTCCATGTTTTACACACCAGTTTGCAGGTTAAGATTTCACCTGCAGTTAATCGAGACAGTACATCTAACATGATGTCAAAAGGTAGAAAATATTTTTCCTTGGCAAACAGATAAAAAATCATAACGCTTTTATCGTATTCATGTTTCTTTCTCTGAACTTCAGTCCTTTTGATTTTACATCTAACGAAGTTACCCTTATCATCAAACTCCCAGTTATCTTCATAATCTGCTGCTGTCTCTTGTTTCCTGTTAAACCTTTCTTCTTCCTCTTCAGAGTTCAGTGGATTTTCCCAAGGATCATATGAATCCTCCGTTGAAGCCTCCTCTTCCTCTGGAGAATCCATTTTTGCCTCTTCCCCTGGAGAATCCATTTTTTTTTTTTTTTTTTTTTTTTATTATTTTTTTTTTTTTGGTGTGAACTTCTCTAGGTGAGTATTTGTAGGGAACCCAAAAGCCAGAAACATTTCGAGTTTCGCGCCCTTTTTTTTCTTTGGTTCCCGCCAAAAGCAATCCTCCGGGCTCCGGAAAATCTTCGATATGGTTCTATCCTCTCCTCCACCTTCCCATTTGGGCTGATTCTCCGGATGTCTGTAATGGAAGTTTGGTAACTCCTTGTGCTATTCTGTCTTTAGGATCAGGTTTATTCTGTTCCGGTTCTTAAAACGGTAAGTGGACTCAGAGAGCAAAACAGTATTGGACCATAATTGGGCCGACCGAGCGAAGCGAGGGAGGACGCTATATATGGTGACTTTGTGTCAATTGAATAGTGACTTTTTTTTCAATTTTGCACAAAAAGATTGAGATTTCATGTCTTAAAC